>SJYX01016230.1:361072-380738 GCA_006410675.1 Oreotragus oreotragus
TCGTGTCCAACTCTCCACGACCCCATGGACTGCAGCCCACCAGGCTCCTCCGTCCATGGGATTTTCCAGGCAAGAGTACTGGAGTGGGGTGCCATTGCCTTCCCTGATTGTGGAGAGCACTGATGCATTATTCTCTGGCAAAAGAACATTTTCCTTTCAGATGTGCGCCTTTAGAAGTCCTGTTTTAATGTCCATGGGCGCCCCACAGACAGGTGGGAAAGAGGCTGTCTGCCAAAGCCGACTTAGATGACTCTGCGAGGAAATCAAAGCAGTTCAAAGGCGAATCAGGGTGCGGAAGAGAGGACCAGGGGGAGTGAGCCAGACCAACGCTTGATGTGCTCAGTCACGTGGAGGACCCAGGCTTTGAGGACAAGAGATGGGGAGGACACGACCAGGAAGTAAAGAGAGCTAGTCGTGCTTGAGCTAGAAAGACATCTGGGGGAGGTCAACAGGTGGCAGTTTAGGGACTTCTGAGTAAGAATGACACAGGGAAACATACGGAGATCTCTACCATGCCTCTTGAAACCCACAGGTATACAAATCCTGTCTGATGCTTCTTTTCGTGAAGAAAGTTCTCTTGGAACACAGCTATGTTCAAATCTATCACTGTTTTTACATTATAACTACTGCCTCGAATAATTATGATGGAGACAGTGTGGCCTGCAAAGCAAAGATACCTGGTTGTTGTCACTGTTTAGTTGCTTTAGTTCTAATTAGTCAGTTTAGTTGCTCAGTCACATCCGAAAGTTTACAACCCCAAGGACTGCAGCACGCCAGGGTTGCCTGTCCATCACCAACTCCTGGAGCATGCTCAAACTCATGTCCGTTGAGTCGGTGATGCCATCCAACCATCTCATCCTCTGTCGTCCCCTTCCCTCCCACCTTCAATCTTTCCCAGCATCAGGATCTTTTCCAATGAGTCAGTTCTTCACATCAGGTGGCCAAAGTATTGGAGTTTCAGCTTCAGCATCAGTCCTTCCAATGAATATTCAGGACTGATCTCCTTTAGGATAGACTGGTTGGATCTCCTTGCAGTACAAGGGACTCTCAAGAGTCTTCTCCAACACCACAGTTCAAAAGCATCAAAAGCATCAGTTCTTTGGCACTCAGCTTTCTTTATAGTCCGACTCTCACAGCCGTAGATGACTACTGGAAAAAC
Source organism: Oreotragus oreotragus (assembly GCA_006410675.1). Taxonomy (NCBI): domain Eukaryota; kingdom Metazoa; phylum Chordata; class Mammalia; order Artiodactyla; family Bovidae; genus Oreotragus; species Oreotragus oreotragus. The sequence goes on from SJYX01016230.1 coordinate 362,232, forward strand.
CATAGCTTTGACTAGACGGACCTTTGTCAGCAAAGTGGTGTCTCTGCTTTTTAATATGCTGTCTAGGTTGGTCATAACTTTTCTTCCAAGGAGTAAGTGTCTTTTAATTTCATGGCTGCAGTCACTGTCTGCAGTGATTTTAGAGCCAAGAAAAGAAAGTCTGTCACTGTTTCCATTTTTTCTTGATCTATTTGCCATGAAGTGAGGACTGGATGCCGTGATCTTAGTTTGTTGAATGTTGAGTTTTAAGCCAGCTTTGTCACTCTGCTGTTTCACTATCATCAAGAGGCTCTCTGGACTGTTACACAAGCTAATAATTGGTCTTTCTCTATATTAAGGAATGGGAAACTCAGTTAAATGGATAATATTGTCAGAAAATATAAGATCTTGAAATTTATTCAAGGAAAAAAATCATAAAAAATGAAAAGGAAAGCAATGAGTGGCACAACCGTTGCCATGGATGCGTCTCGAGAGGGCTTTTGTGACTGATTTGCTCCAGTCCCCACTGCTCTACAATCTGCTCTAGAGCAGAGTAAAATAATAAAATATTTCTAGTTAATTTTATGAAGCATAACTTTGAAATCAAAACTTAACAAAGCTTTATATGAGAGGCTAAAAGGTATCAATCTCACATATTAATATCGATATAGAAATAAAATATTAGTCAATTCTGTCCATTGCTATACAAGATAAATTTGATACCATAAAGTAAGGTTGATCTGAAGAATGTTAAAAAGTCTTAGTGTTACAATAACTCTTAAACTAATTAATTGATTGATATGTGTAAAAAGATACATTAAGATGAGGAATTGAATTGATTATATTCTTGGTAGCCAATAATACAGAAGCAAAATCAGACCGGCAGCTGAGCACGGGTCAGATCATGAGCTCCTTATTAACAATTCAGACTTGAATCGAAGAGCACAGGGGAGCCACCACTCCATTTGGGTGTGACTTAAGTCAGATCCCTTATGATTACAAGCAGGATGCGACAAGCAGACTCAGGGATCAGATCTGGTAGATGGAGTGCCTGAGGGACTCTGGACAGAGGCTCATAACACTGTACGGGAGGTGGGGGTCAAAACCGTCCCCAAGGAAAAGAGGTGCAAAAAGGCAAACTGGCTGTCTTAGGAGGTCTTACAAACAGCTGCGAAAAGAACAGAAATAACAGGCAAAGGGGAAAAGGACAGACATAAGCATCTGAATGCAGAGTTCCAAAGAACAGGAAGGAGAGATAAGAAAGCCTTTCTAAGTGAGCACTGAAAAGCAATAGAGGGAAACAATCGAATGGGAAAGACTAGAGCTCTCCAAGAAAAGCCGAGATACAAATGAAACATTTCATGCAAAGATGGGCTCAATAAAGGATAGAAACAGTATGGACCCAACAGAAGCAGAAAAAATCAAGAAGAGCTGGAAGACGATACAGAAGAGCAGCACAAAACCGACCTCAATGCCCTGGCTAAGCTGGTGCGGTCCTCACCCAGAGCCAGACACCCTGGGCTGCGAAGTCAAGGGGGCCTTAGGCAGCAGCACCAGGAACAAAGCTAGCGGGGGTGATGGCATTCCAGCTGAGCTGTTCCAAATCCTAAGAGATGATGCTCTGAAAGTGCTGAGCTCAATATGCCAGAAAACTTGGAAAACTCAGCAGTGGCCACAAGACTGGAAAAGGTCAGTTTTTATCCCAATCCCAAAGAAGGTTAATGCCAAAGAAAGTTCAAGCTATCACACAGTTGTACTCATTTCACATGCTAGCAAAGTAATGATCAAAATCCTTCAACCTAGGTTTCAACAGTATGTGAACTGAAAATTTCTAGATGTTCAAGCCGAATTTAGAAAAGGCAGAGGAACCAGAGACCCAACTCTTAACATCCGTTGGATCATATAAAAAGCTAGAAAATTCCAGAAAAAACATTTATTTCTGCATCCTTAACGATGCTAACACCTTTGACTGTGTGGATCATAACAAACTGTGGAAAATTCTTAAAGAGATGGGAATACCACCTTACCTACCTCCTGAGAAACCTGTATGCAGGCCAAGAAGCAACATGGAACCATACATGGAATAACAGACTGGTTCAAAATTGGGGAAGAAGCACGTAAAGGCTGTATATTGTTAATACGCTTATTTAACTTCACTGCAGAGTACATCATGCGAAATGCCAGACTGGATGAAGCACATGCTAGAATCAAGATTGCCAGGAGAAATATCAATAACCTCAGATATGCAGATGACATCGCCCTTATGGCAGAAAGTGAAGAGGAATAAAGACCCTCTTGAGGAAAGTGAAAGAGGAGAGTGAAAAAGTTGGCTTAAAACTCAACATTCAAAAAACTAAGATCATGGCACCGGTCCCATCAATTCATGGCAAACAGATGGGGAAACAGTGGAAACACTGGCTGACTTTATTTTCTTGGGCTCCCAAATCACTGAGAACAGTGACTGCAGCCATGAAATTAAGGGACCCTTGTTCCTGGGAAGAGAAGCAATGGCAAACCTAAATAGCACATTAAAAAACGGAGACATTACTTTGGCTACAAATGTCTATACAGTCAAAACTATGGTTTTTTCCAGGGGTCTTGTACAGATGTAAGAGCTGGACTATAAAGAAAGCTGAGTGCCGAAGAACTGATGCTTTCGAACTGTGGTGCTGGGTAAGACTCTTGAGAGTCCCTTGGACTGCAAGGAGATCCAACCAGTCAATCCCAGAGGAAGTCAACCCAGAATATTCACTGGAAGGACTGATACTGAAGCTGACACTCCAATACTTTGGTCACTAGATGCAAAGAGCCACTCATTGGAAAAGACCCTGATGCTGGGAATGACTGAAGGTGGGAGGAGAAGAGAGAGACAGAGGGTGAGATGGTTGGATGGCGTTACCAACTCGATGGACGTGAGTTTGAGCAAGATCCAGGAGATGGTGAAGGACAGGGAAGCCTGGCGTGCTGCAGTCCATGGGGTCACAAAGAGTCAGAACTGACTGAGCGAATGAAAAACAACAAGAATAGAGGAAATCACTTTTATAGCTGGAGACATCACAGACTCCATCCGTAGGTGAGGAATTAGGAGTCTCTGCTGGAAAAATTATAGGGAAAACACACAAAAGAAAAGAATATTGTCCACTAGCTGGGGCCAGCTGGAGAGTCTCTGTGTACAATGATGGCACATCCTTGGAAAGAAAGTGTGTCACCACAGAGCAGAGTGAGAGATGGAAGGAAAAACATAACTAAGCGGGAAAAGTATCAGTAACCTCAGATATGCAGATGACACCACCCTTATGGCAGAAAGTGAAGAGGAGCTAAAAAGCCTCTTGATGAAAGTGAAGGAGGAGAGCGAAAAAGNCTTAAATCTATTTCTCACTTCCACTGTATAATCATAAGGGATTTGATTTAGGTCATACCTGAATGGTCTAGCGGTTTTCCCTACTTTCTTCAATTTAAGTCTGAATTTAGTAATAAAGAGTTCATGATCTGAGCCACAGTCAGCTCCTGGTCTTGTTTTTGTTGACTGTATAGAGCTTCTCCATCTTTGGCTGTAAAGAATATAATCAATCTGATTTCGGTGTTGACCATCTGGTGATGTCCATGTGTAGAGTCTTCTCTTGTGTTGTTGGAAGAGGGTGTTTGCTATGACCAGTGCATTTTCTTGGCAAAACTCTATTAGTCTAAAACAAACAAACAAACAAACAAACAAAAAACTCTATTAGTCTTTGCCCTGCTTCGTTCCGCATTCCAAGGACAAATTTGCCTGTTACTCCAGGTGTTTCTTGACTTCCTACTTTAGCATTCCAGTCCCCCAGAATGAAAAGGCCATCTTTTTTGGGTGTTAGTTCTACAAGGTCTTGTAGGTCTTCATAAAACTGTTCAGCTTCAGCTTCTTCAGCGTTACTGGTTGGGGTATAGACTTGGATAACTGTGATATTGAATGGTTTGCCTTGGAAACGAACAGAGATCATTCTGTCGTTTTTGAGATTGCATCCAAGTACTGCATTTCGGACTCTTTTGTTGACCATGATGGCTACTCCATTTCTTCTGAGGGATGAGTACGAAGAAAAGAAAATTATATGCAAAATATGAACTTATATATAAAAATTTAGCAAATAAGATCTGACACTGTGTAAAAAGAATAATAGACCATGACCAAGTGATATTTACTATAGGTATGCAAGAATAATTAATATTTGAGAATGAGTCAATGTAATCCACTAGCCCAACATCCTATCAATTGAGGAAGAATGAACATTAGATGAAATTTAATACCTATTCCTGATAAAAACTCTAAGCATATTAGGAACAGATAGGAACTTCCTAAAACTCATAAAAATCCTACAGCTAACTTAGTGGTGAAAGACCGAGTACTTTCCCTCTAAAACTGGAAACAAGGCAAGGATATTTGCCCTCACTACTCTTGTTCAATGGAGTTCTGGAAGTTCTAGCCTCTGTGATAAGATAAGAACAAGAAATAAAAGGAAGACAGATTGAAAAAGAAGAAATAAGACTGTGTCTGAAGACAACATGATCCCACAGAATCTATAAAAAACCTTTAAAAACTGAGCTTGATAAAATCAACACACAGAATCAATTGCATTTCTTTATACTGGCAATGAAGAAAATACAGCACTACGCATAACTGCTACAAAAAATGAAGTGCTTAGGTATAAATTTAACAAAACATGCAGAATTTGTATGTTGAAAATTACAAAATGTTGCTAGAAGATCAAAATACTTGCAGAGACATATTGTAGATTAGAAGATTCAACACAATAAAGATATCAATTCTCTCTATATTGATTTATAGTTTAATGTAACTCTTACCAAAATCTTAGCAAAGTCTTTTATAGACTATATAAGTTTGTGCTAAAATTCATATAGAAAGGGAAAAGCTCTTTAATGGCCAGAAACAATTTAAGAAGAGTAATAAAGTGGGAGAAATTATTCTTCTTGATATTAAGAATTATTATATAACTAAATTGGGACAGTGTGGTATTTGCAGAGGGATAGAAAAACAAATCAATGAAACTGAGTTGATAAACTAGAAATGAATCCACACAAATTATTGACAAGAGGAACTAAAATGATATAATGGAGGTGGGATAGCCTTTCAATAAAAGGTGCTGGTTCAGCTGGATATCCATATGCAAAAAAAAAGGATATTGAGCTAAATCTTACACGTTATACAAAAGTTAACTCCAAATGGACTGAATTTAAATGTGAAACATAAAATGGTAAAACTTCTAGAAGAAAATAAGAGGAGATCCTTGTAACTTCAAACCAGGCAAAGAGTTCCCAGACTTGACATCAAAAGAAGCATAATCCATAAAAGGAAAATCGATAAATTGGACCTTTTTGCTTTATGAAATGCTCTTAGGAATGAAAAAGAGAAATTACAAACTGGGAGAAAATATTTGCAAGTCACATATAGGAAACTGATTTATATTTAGAACATATAAAAAACTCTCAAAACTCAACATAAAAAACCAGACAACCTAATTAAAAAGTGGGAAAAAACATTAATGGATATTTCTGGAAAGAATATACAGATGTTAAGCACATGAATAAAGGTTCAACATCATTAGGCATTAGAAATGCAAATTAAAAACTTGAGATGTCACTATATACTTATCATAATGGCTAAAATAAAACAAAAATAGTGATAAATAAAATATAGTGATAACACCAAATGCTGGCAAAATTGTGGGGATATTGGATCACTCATACATTGCTGGTGGGAATTATACAACCACTCTTGAAGACAGTTTGGCAGTTTCTTAAAAATGAAACATGCAATTACCATACAACCCACTGTTTGTGCTCTTGGGCATGTGTTTCAGAGAAATGAAAACTATGTTCACTCAGAAACTTGGACAGGAATGCTCACTGAAGATTATTAATAACCCCAAACTGAAAACTACAGAAATGTCCTTCAGTGGGTGAATGATTAAACAAACTGTGGTACATCTATACTATGGAATACTACTTAGCATTGAAAAGAAACGAACTACTCATATACACAAAAACTTGCATAATCCTCAAGGAAATTATGCCATTAAAAAAAAAAAAGAAATGAAAATAGAGTGGTTGCCAGAGTTGGCAGTGTTAGAGTGAGGAGAGGGGGGTGAATGTGGCTAAGAAGTGGGTAACACAAGGGAGTCTTGTGGTGATGGGACAGTTGTGTATCTTGACTGTGGTGGTAGTTACATTAAGCTACACATGTGATAAAATTGCATAGAGTAACATACACACACCAATGTATGGAGAAATCTGAATAAGCTCTATGGTTGTGTCATCAGTTTCCGGATTTTGATATTACATTATAGCACAACAGTTATATAAGATGTTAATACATGGAAAGGTTGGGTGAATGGTATACAGGACCTGCTTGTGTATTTATTCATAACTTCCTTTGAATCTATATTTATCTCAAAAAGTTTTAAAAATGCCAATAATTCTCAAAGGGGTGACTTCTGAGTCTCATATGGAAGAGTATAGATTTTTCAGTGGAGAGCAGATCTGTGATGGTAGGTGGAGGAGAGACTACTGAAAAATAGCAAAAAGATTTCTGAAGAAAAATTACCATATTCCTCTTTATTTGGGACCCAGATAATCATGATGGTGTGACCACTTACCTAGAGCCAGACATCCTGGAAAGAGAAGTCAAGTGAGACTTAGGAAGCATCACTACGAACAAACCTAGTGGAGGTGATGGAATTCCAGTTTAGTTCAGTTCAGTCGCTCAGTCGTGTCCGACTATTTCAAATCCTGGAAGATGATGCTGTGAAAGTGCTGCACTCAATATGCCAGCAAATTTGGAAAACTCTGCAGTGGCCACAGGACTGGAAAAGGTCAGTTTTCATTCCACCCAAAGAAAGGCAATGCCAAAGAATGTTCAAACTACTGCATAATTGCACCCATCCCACATGCTAGCAAAATAATGCTCAAAATTCTCTAAGCGAGGCTTTAGCAGTATGTGAACCATGAACTTCCAGATGTTCAAGCTGGATTTAGAAAAGGCAGAGGAACCAGAGATCAAATTGCCAACATCTGTAGAATCATAGAAAAAGGAAGAGAATTCCAGAAAAAGTAGAATACTTCTGCTTTATTGATTACGCCAAAGCCTTTGACTGTGTAGATCACAACAAACTGAGGAAAATTCTTCAAGAGACAGGAATACTAGACCACCTAACATGCCTCTTGAGAAATCTGTATGCAAGCCAAGAAGCAACAGTTAGAACTGGACATGGAACAACAGACTGGTTCCAAATAGGAAAAGGAGTACGTCAAGGCTGTATATTGTCACCCTGCTTATTTAACTTATATGCAGAGTACATCATGAGAAATGCTGGACTGGATGAAGCACAAGCTGGAATCAAGATTGCCGGGAGAAATATCAGTAACTTCAGATATGCAGATGATACCACCCTTATGGCAGAAAGGGAAGAGGAACTAACGAGCCTCTTGATGAAAATGAAAGAGGAGAGTGAAAAAGTTGACTTNGAAAAGGAGTACGCCAAGACTGTATATTGTCACCCTGCTTATTTAACTTATATGCAGAGTACATCATGAAACACTAGGCTAGATGCACAAGTTGGAATCAGGATCGCTGGTAAAAATATCAACAACCTCAGATATGCAGAGAACACCACCTTTATGGCAGAAAGTGAAGAACTACTCCTTGAAAGGAAAGTTATGACCAACCCTAGGGAGCATACTGAAAAGCAGAGACATTACTTTGTCAACAAAGGTCCGTCTAGTCAAGGTTATGGTTTTTCCAGTGGTCATGCATGGATGTGAGAGTTGGACTGTGAAGGCTGAGTGCCAAAGAATTGATGGTTTTGAACTGTGGTGTTGGAGAAGACTCTTGAGAGTCCCTTGGACTGCAAGGAGATCCAACCAGTCCATCCTAAAGGAGATCAGTTCTGAATGTTCATTGGAAGGACTGATGCTGAAGCTGGAACTCCAATACTTTGGCCACCAGATGCAAAGAGTTGACTCATTTGAAAAGACCCTGATGCTGGGAAAGATTGAGGGCAGGAGGTGAAGGGGACAACAGAGAATGAGGTGGTTGGATAGCATCACCGACTCAATGGACATGTGTTTGGGTGAACTCCGGAAGTTGGTGATGGACAGGGAGGCCTGGNGAACTCCAATACTTTGGCCACCAGATGCAAAGAGTTGACTCATTTGAAAAGACCCTGATGCTGGGAAAGATTGAGGGCAGGAGGTGAAGGGGACAACAGAGAATGAGGTGGTTGGATAGCATCACCGACTCAATGGACATGTGTTTGGGTGAACTCCGGAAGTTGGTGATGGACAGGGAGGCCTGGCGTGCTGTGGTTCATGGGGTCACAAAGAGTCAGACATGACTGAAGTGAGGGGTTTGTCAAGGTCTGTGGACCATTCATTCACCAGGTTGGTTACTTTCTGTTGTCAACACTTAGTTCTCTTATCAGACACATCTTTCACAAATGTCTTCTCTGTGTCAGGGTCTTCCTTAGAGCAAGAGCTGTTCTTTCTAATGGCGTCCAGTTTGTTCATTGTTTCGTTCTTGGATCATGCCTTTGGTGTCACATCTAAAAAGTCGTTGCCAAAAGTTTACATTTAACTTTGTGATTCATTTTTAGCTAATTTTTGTGATGAGTATAAGATCTGTGTCTGGAATTTTCTTTTTATTACGGATGTCCAGTTGTTCCCAGTCTTACTATTTTTTAAAGAGTGAAAGTTAATGAAAAGAAAAGAAAGGAAATAACAGAAATCTGTGTAAATACCCAGATTTCCATATCTTAGCATGCTGCACGTGCATTCTCCGCTTCACCCTTCCTCTCAGTAAGCATCGTAACTCTCCAGTAGACTCATTTCTTCATGACTGCCTCTTCATCTCTCCTTCAGAAACAAGACAGTCTTTCTGTGCTTAATGTTTACATGTACTTTGTTTTTCTTTTACTACATTTGAAATATATACCCACAAACAGTGCCCAATTTTGTTTTGTGTGTTTGCAAAATGTACATAATTTTATCCCTTGAACTGTACTTTTGTAGTCTGCCTTCTGTAGCACAACGATGCTTTTAAAAGCTACCCAGGTTGACACATGTAGATCTGGTCCATTCATTTTATCTGCAGGAAAGTAGTCTATGAATAGACTACAATCTTTCCTCAGTTTCCCCTCAGCAGAAAAATTGTTTCCCCAGATACGCGGGCCATTTTCCAAGTGGAGAAAATTGGACACTCTCTGTGGCTCTTAAGTCGCTTCCGTTGTGCCTGACTCTTTGTGGCCCTGTGGACCATAACTGGCTCGACTCCTCTGTCCCTGGGATTCTCTGGGCAGTGGCTGCCTCCCCTCCTTCGGGGGATCTTCTGGGCCCCGGGGTCAGGCCCGTGCCTCGTCTGTCTCTCACGCCCTGGCGTGGGCCCTTTATACCTGTTGCCACTGAGAAGCCTTCTGAAACCACAGAGCCACCCCCAAGAGCCGGCTGCTGCTCAGGACGTTGCTGCTGCAGAAGCCAACGCACGCCCTGGCACACCGTCTCTGCACCCAGCTCCAAGCTCACACGTGCGTGGGCGCTGGGCCCCTGCTCCGTGGGGGACCAGCCTGGCCAGCTCTCTCGGGCAGACCTGGGGACATTCAGGAGGGGTCTCCTTGGGAGAGGACACGTGCCCCAACCAAACAGGCCCAGGGTCAAGGCTTCCTGGCCCAGAGCCAACGTTACATGTTAGTAAGAACCTTTTCTCGTTTGCATTTTCCACTCAAAGAGTGACTCAGTGATTTGGATTGACAGTATGGGTTAATTGTTAATCTCTAAGATCTTTCCATAACAAAGTTCACCTCTTAGTTATTATCACCCTTGGAAGTTGATAGGTCAATTGCATTTTAACTGCATCCTTTGTGTAGGGTCTTCTTCCTTCTTTCCTTTCTTTCTTTTCTCTTCCTTCCTCCCTTTCTTTTCATGTTACATTGTTCTCTTCGTGAGAATCAGAATCGCACTGAGGCCATCTTTTATTTTTTTCTATTCTCCCCCATGTCCATGTACAGGAAAAGGGAGACAATTTATTCTAGCCCCACACGTGAGGTACTGATGATGATAGACAATGTTGGAGTTTTCTGAGTATTTCATCTACCATAAATAGTATCAATTAATTTAAAGTAGTAGTTCTCAGAATTGATGCTTTTGAATTGTGGTACTGGAGAAGACTCTTCTGAGGCCTTTGTACAGCAGGGAGATCCAACCAGTCCATCCTAAAGGAAACCAACCCTGAATATTCATTGGAAGGACTGATGCTGAAGCTGAAGCTCCAACACTCTGGCCACCTGATGCAAACAGCCAGCTCATTGGAAGAGATCCTGATTCTGGGAAAGACTGAAGGCAGGAGGAGAAGAGGGCAACAGAGGGTGAGGTGGTTAGACAGCATCACTGACTCAGTGGACCTGAATTTGACCCAACTCTGGGNCAGTCCATCCTAAAGGAAACCAACCCTGAATATTCATTGGAAGGACTGATGCTGAAGCTGAAGCTCCAACACTCTGGCCACCTGATGCAAACAGCCAGCTCATTGGAAGAGATCCTGATTCTGGGAAAGACTGAAGGCAGGAGGAGAAGAGGGCAACAGAGGGTGAGGTGGTTAGACAGCATCACTGACTCAGTGGACCTGAATTTGACCCAACTCTGGGAGATAGTGGAAGACAGAGGAGCCTGGCATTCTACAGTCCACGGGTTGCAAAGAACAGAAAGTGGTTCTCAACTGGGGGTGATCTTGCAGGGCCCATCCCTGCACTGAGGACCTCTGGCAGGACCTGGAGACAGTTTGGGCTCTCGTGCCTGCGTTGGGGATGATGCTGAGAGCGCATAATAGAAGCCAGGAGGCTGCTAACCATTCCACGTGGAAGACAGCCCCCCAAACGCACAGTCGTCCTCTCCCAAGTGTCAGGAACACAGTTAGTATTCTAATTTAAAGAACCAGAAACCAAACTTACACACTTTGCCTTCCATCTTTATTCCAGAAGAACCAGTGGGCTGAGGCCCAGCTTGACGCTGCGTCCAAGCAGTGTAATACAACAGTGCGTTACTCAGTTTTGAATCCAATTTGTTTTTCTTTTATGATATGTGCATTTTGCATCCTGAAACATCTCTGCCTATCCTGGAGTCTTGAGGATTTGTTCGTATGTGTTCTTATGAAAAGTTTTAGCCTTTATCTGAAGGTCCATGGTTTGTTGTCCAATAAATTAAGGTTGAGTACTATACTGTTGTAAGAACGTCCTTTCTGTCACCACCCCCCATGCCCAGCTACCCCTCACAGATGGTTTCAAGTTCCCTTTTATCTCCTGTTGTATCACATCCACCTTCCTTTGAAAGCCCCTCCAGCTCCAAGCCTCTGTAGCTTTTGGAGATGAAGACGCGTTCTCTTTCTCCCACCATGGAAGGCCTTTCCGAGCTGATTGATTCCCCAGCCACTGAGCTAACGTCAGGGCAGCAGGTAGCTCTTTCCACCAGGAAGGGCCTTTCACTGTCTGTGAGTTTTTGGGGGCCCTGCCCAGACCCAGACAGTCAGCCCGTCCACGTTTGCCTCGCTTTGATCGGCTCTAGCTTTCTGAGAAGGCGACACAGGAACTATTGGCACGAATCGCAATCCCAGACGCGTGTCCAGAAACACCCAGTGATGCTAAGCGAGGCTGGGAGAAGGCAGGGCCGCTGGCCTGAGCAGGGCTTTCCTGCCGGCGAGCTGTGAGGCCTGGCCAAGCCCCTTTTGCTGTAGGAGGGATCACAAAAATAGCCCTGAACTGCAGGGCCCCATAGGGGAGGAGGCTTCCACCTCTGATGGACTTCACAGTCTGACATTCTGGAAACAAGTTTTTTCCCACTGTTCATTTAGGTTTTATCTTCATTGTAAATTGCACAGTCCTTTCAGTGTCCAGGATTTCTTATGCTAAAGCCTTACGTGTTTAAGTTTGGCCCTGCCGGGCCTTCGTTTCTGGGTGTAGGCTTTCTGTAGCTGCGGCGCGGGCTTCCCTTGCGGTGGAGCACGGGGTCTAGGCAGTGGGCTTCAGAAGTCATGGTGCTTGGGCTTAGCTGCTCTGCAGCATGTGGGCTCTTGCCAGAGCTGGGACTGAACTGTGTCCCCTGCATGGGCAGATGGACTTGCAACCACTGAACCACCAGGGAAGCCCAGTATTTAGGATGTCTGAAGGTCTTAATCTTGTTTTAGATGTGAGGGATGACAGACCCACGCTCCAGAGGTCTAGCTCCAACTATCTGTGTTCATATTGATACGAAAGACTGAAAGCTATTGACCCATTCTCTCATAAAATAAATAATTTTCAGTACCTGTTATGTACTAAACACTGTGCTAGATCTTGGAATTCACGGAAATGAATGATACTACAAAGCACAGACCAATCATTCATTCATCTATTTGACATCTATGGAAGCCCACTCTGTGTACGTACCAGTCAACTGAGAAGGTTCCTGCGTCCGTGGGGTTACAGTCTAGTGTGAGGACAGGCAGATGAGTACCCTGCCATGAGGCCAGAGCATCAGAGAAGGAACTGATACGGCCCATTGAGCGGAGGGGCTTTCTGGAGGCGGCAGCACTGATTTCTGGAAAATATAAACTACGTCACAATCATGGATTTCAAAGTTTTCATCTGCTTTAATCTTTTTGGTGAATATTCATAGAGCATCAGCTATGCCACAGGCATTACGAGAAGTTTCAGGAATTCAGAGAATAGGTAAATATAATCCCTAACTTCCCACAACTTAATGTCTGCAAGGCCTTATTGACCTACAATTTAAGGTTCTCACTTAGAGTCTGTGGAAGTCTGGTGTGTAAATTCCATAGTCTTTTCGGTAGCTATTACGAGAATGGGAATAAGTCCTCTGGTTTACCCCTGAGCATTTTTTCACTCCATCTGCAGTCCGTGGGGTCGCAGAGTCAGACAAGACTGAGCGCCTAAGCGCAGCACAACACAGGTGAATTCCGGAGGCGTGGAGCTTCCAAAAGGGCTCTGCCTTGAGAGCGCCGGCTGTTCTCAGAGGACGCCGTGTCCACCTTAAGGTCTCCTATCTGGGCGCCCTCTCATGTGACTGGAAGCTCCCAAGAGAGCCGTTCTTCTGCGCTACACAGGGTGTATTCTGTGGATCGCTCTTATAACACAGTGCTTCGCAGCGACGAGGGAACTGGTCAGCTTGCAGGGTTCTAGTAAATTTTGATCTTCAGTCTTCTCTAATTTTCGGATGGTCAACTATTCATCCCAGGAGTCATGCTCAGTGTCTTTTCTCCCTTGGTAATGTCCTCCTTCAGTTTGAAATCGCTAATTTTTTTCATCTGGGTTCTTCAGATTGCCTTTGCTAAGGCCATATACTCAGTGCGTGTGTGCTAAATTGCTTCTGTTGTATCGGACTCTTTGTGACCCTATGGACTATAGCCCCCAGCTCCTCTGTCCATGGGAGTCTGCAGCAAGAATACTGCAGTGTGTTGCTGTGGCCTCCTCCAGGGGATCTCCCCGACCCAGGTGGCACAGTGGCAAAAAAATCTGCCTGCCAAGGCAGGAGACGTGGGTTCAATCCCTGGGTCAGGAAGATCCCCTGGAGAAGGAAATGGCAACCCACTCCAGTTTTCTTGCCTGGGAAATCCCATGGATGGAGGAGACTGGTGGGCTACAGTCCATGGGGTCACAAAGTGTCAGACATGATTGAGCAACTGAACACACACACACACACACACACACACATACATTAGATCACAGTAGAGGCTTTTTTTTTCTTTTTCACTTTTTCAGGCTAGACAATCATTTAAAAATTTTTTTTCCAAATGACCTAGTTTCTGTCCCTTTAACCATTTTGATTTTCCTTTTCCCTTTGTCATCATTTGTAGGACAAAATAGAAGACCGAAACTTTAAAAAAGCCTGACAATTGTAAAATATATTGAAAGGCTATTTCCAGCCCTTGCCCATCAGAATTTTATTAAAATAGCCTGAAATTATTTCTTCTAGTTTTTTAGCTTTTTTCTAGTTTTATGGAGCTATCACTGACGTAAAACACTGTATAAGTTTAAGGTGTATAGCAGCACATTTCAACTTGAATGTACCGTGACATGACCACAGTAATTTAGTTAACATTCACCATCTTCTCTGTGTACAAGAAAAAGAAAGAAAAGAGAAACTGTTTTTTTCTTGTGGTGAACGTCTTGGGATCAGCTCTTTCTTTAAATTAAGGTGTGTATTCTTGCATCTTCCTGCTGCACGTGGGCTTTCTCCAGCTGCAGCCGGCAGGGGCTCCTCTCTGCGTCTGGTGCATGAGCTGCTTACTGCCGTGGCTTCTCCTGTGGGCCGTAGGCTTTAGGGTGCATGGCCTCAGTCTTCCTGACGCACGTGCTTAGTTGCCCCAAGGCCTATGGGATCTTCCCAGACCATGTCTCCTGCACTGGCAGGAGGATTCTTTACTACTGAGCCACCAGGGACGCCCAGGACCAACTCTGTAGTCATTCTCGTATTGTACGTTACATCTCTGGTATGTACGTTACATCTCTGGTATCTTACAGCTAAGTTTTTACCTTTTGACTACCTTCATCCAGCACCATCCCCTCTCCCCTGCCAAGTAAGCACAAATCTGATCAGTTTTCCTATTAGCTTGGTTTTTCTTTTTAGTCAGAGGAATGATGTGATCTGACTTTGATTTCTTTTTATGACTGTTCTGTGCTGAAGATACAGTGGACTGTCAGAAGGCAGGGCTGGAAACAGACAGGCCAGCAGTCCTGGCTGGGGACCCTCGGGCTGTTCCAGCAAGGGAGGCAGCAAGGGGGGCGGTGGAAATGCAGAGAAGCGGGTGGCTGCCCACTCGCAAGACCAGTTTGGGCAGGAGGACAGGGCAACAGACTAGAGTCAAGGACGGCCTCAAAATTGTTTCCTAGGTCAAGTCAGTATTGACTGAGAAATAGGAATGAATACTAAAAGGAAAACAGGTTTGGTCCGATTTCAAACATGCTAAGCTTGAGGAAGAATCCTGATGTGTCTTCATGGGTATACTTTAAATATGGTTGAAAATTTAAGTCTGAGACTCAGGAGAGAGCTCAGGATTTGAGATAGAAGCGTGAGAGCTGTCAGGAAGTTAGGAAATTTTGGGGACCCAGAATAGAATTCCTAAAACAGGAAAGAAATTAGAAAGTAGTTTAAACATTTAGACACACAAGACTTTACAGCAGCAGCAGCCACTAGGCAGTGGGGCTGTCTGTCATCAAAGAGGAAGAAAAAACTCCTTATTTCACCTTAAGTCTGTTCCCTTCAGCAGGGACAGGGACAGGAGCCTGTTCTGTGCAGGGAGATTCTGACAGAACAGGATCCCTCCAGTGCCCGTGCTCCCAGCAAGACTTCCTGTGTTCGGCATTGGCTGGGAACGGAGCCCTAAACTGTTACCACCTTCCATAAACATTTATTGTTTTTCTGGGTTTCAGACTCCAGGCAGAAAGCACTCCTGCTCCATCACTCATTTCGTGAAGTGTGTCAATGTCAAAGGCACAGAAAGTATGAAGCACGCGAGCCCAAGAGAGGGGAGGCTTAGAGAGAGACACGAGCCTGGATTCCTGCAACCATTTTCACTGGGTGGCTGGTGGACTTCACCCTCCGTATTGCAGTTTTCTATTCAGCTTCCACAAGCTTTGCAGAACCACACATATTTCACACCTCTCTTATCATTCAGCTCAAACCTTATTACCAGCTCACTGTGTTGCACTAAGGATTTAGATTCTTTTACAACCATTTTCTAAAATTCTGGGCACTTTGTAAATGTGTGACTTCTATGGAAAATCAGTATATTGTGCCCACCTATTATTCAGCAGGGAACATTCCTTACTGCATAAACTGTGCGGTTACCACTAACTTTTCAATCCAGTTGAAATTTTACATTAGAAAATTTTTAAATTAAATTTTTAATGAAATTTTGAATTAAAAAAGATTCCTAGTATAAGGCAGGAATGAGGAAATACAGAAAAGGGAGCTGGGATTCAGGAATAAAGGAGAAAAGTCATGAACGCAACAAGATTTTGCTTTCCTTAGGTAATGCAGTAACTCACATGAGCCAGAAGGGACTTTGATATCTTTTAAAAATTATTGGAACGATTGGTTTAGGACAGGGTTTTTCAACAGAGGATGATTGTTCCCTGCCTCCCAGGGGACACTCAGCAAAGTCTGGAGACACTGAAGAGAGGAGGTTTTATCGACTTCTAGTGGTTGGAGCCCAGAGATGCTGCTGAACGCCGGACCGCCTCCCGGCAGAGGGTGGCCCAGGCCCTCTGTCAGTAGTGCCGGGGTAGAGAGACCAAGCTCAAGATGTGGGGCTTAATGAGTTTGCCCCTATTCGTGCTAAGCCAGACCCTCAAATAGAGCTTTAAAAATTTTTGTGTATTTATATTGTTTTCAAATAAACCACTAAAGATGACATTTAATGTAATTGCAATAAATGACTAATAATATTATCTGACTCTCTGAAGAATATGAACAATCTGGTAATGCTTTCAAAATGCCAGTGACTGGTTAAAGCTGAGTTGCTTAGACATAGGGCTTCCCAGCTGGCGCTTGTGGAAAAGAACGTGCCTGCCAATGCAGAAGACAGGAGATGCAGGCTGGATCTCTGGATCCGGAAGATTCCTGGAGGGCACGGCAACCCACTCCAGGATTCTTGCCTGGGGAATCCCATCAACAGAGGAGCCTGGCAGGCTACAGTCCATGGGGTCGCAAAGAGTCCAACACGACTGAAGTGAATGACCGGGTACACAGCTTATAAACTGATGAGGGAATCAACTCTAACCATTGAAGACTGTCTCTCAAGTCACACACGGGAGTTAAACTGTTGATGACCAATGTATTTAACCTTGATTTCTCCCTAAACAAGCGATTGGCTAATTGACCGGCAAAGAAACTTGTTAGATTAACAAATGGAATGGAAATCATTGTTTTATTTACGGTTTTAAAGTTGCAAATCTCCCAGCTTTAATTCAGCCAAACACCTATATATCATTTTAGAAAAAATACCCACTATTTAAACTTTAAATGTATATATTTTGTGTTTTATTTGTTTTATTAGGGCCTAGCTCTTGTGCTAATTTTAGAAGGTGAGTAGTTTGCCTAGAACAGATATTAGAAGAATAAACTTGTCAAGCTTTTTAAGATAACAGGGCGATTTAAAGTGACTGGAGGTATAAACATACAAATCAGTGTTACCCAAAATACTGGCTGAGAAATCCTGAAGCTTGTAGACTGTTTTGAAAGGGGTCTCCAGTCTCCATACACCATAGACAGCTGTTTAAAAGTCATGACAAAGTGATGATCGGCAGCCCTTATTGGCCGACAGTTGTTTCCTAAGAACTTTAAATGCATCAGATTATTTCATAAAATGTCCAATAGGCTGACACTATACTCTCTCCATCTTGAAGGCAAGAAATACAGAGTTTGTTAAGAAAAGTTATAAATTCCTCCAGGTCACATAGTTACTAAGAGTTAGAACTGCATTTGTCTCAGTCCTGAGTTCTTCACCAACCTGCTGTACATAAATGTACCTGCAATGATTAAACACACAAGTCTGAAAAGCGTTACTGAACACGGAGCTGTCTTTCTGTCGCTCTGACCTTTCTCAGGGTGTTGGGGAAGAAAGACCATACAAAGCTTTAACTTTTAAAGACTGGGAGCCATGCTGATACATTTCTCCCCTCATCTATTTTTGCTTATCAATTATTCATGCAGCATGCAGCGTTAGAGATGGTTGATGAGGTCCTCAGTACACACCAGCACATTCAGAAACTTAATCATGGATCATGAAACAACACACGGTCCTTCTGCCTTTGTCTCTAGCTTTAACTTTCTACTTCAATTAATACGGCTTCCAGACATATTACTGTACCTATTAAAAAATAAGTAATTGTTTTCTGCAGGGCTGTGTAATTTAATTGAATCAGGATATGTGTCTTCCTCGCAGACTAATTAGGTCCTCAACCAGTCTTCTGTGTGATGAGAATGTTAGGACTTCAAATAGAAAAAGTATTCATCAGTAGAGTTAGCCGTGAAGTCTGGGGAAGCTGTGGAATACATTGGCGGTTCTTAGAGCCAGTGTGCCTGCGTTGTAAGTCGCTTCAGTCCTGTCTCTTTGCAACCCTATGGCTGGCAAGCCACCAGCCTCGTCTGTCCGTGGGATTCTCCAGGCAGGAAACTGGAGTGGGTTTCTCTGCCTTCCTCCAGGGGATCTTCTGGAACCAGGAATCAGATCCTCATCTCTGACGTCTCCTGCACTGGGAGGTGGGATCTTCACCACTAGCGCCACCTGGACAGCCCTTCTTAGGAGCCAGAGACCTTGGCAGTAGAAGGAAGCATAATGGACCGATTTTCCTGGGTTGGAATCCCCCATAATGTTTGTGTTCTTGGGTCACGCAGCACATATTTGTTTATGTGAAGGAAGTTGTTTATTTTTGGAAAGGAAACAATATCAAAAAAGCAACTGCTTTTGCATATATTTAAGGTACAAAATTTTTAATC
>SJYX01016230.1:383037-403063 GCA_006410675.1 Oreotragus oreotragus
CCGAAGAATTGATGCTTTTGAACTGTGGTGTTGGAGAAGACTCTTGAGAGTCCCTTGGACTGCAAGGAGATCCAACCAGTCCATTCTGAAGGAGATCAGCCCTGGGATTTCTTTGGAAGGAATGATGCTAAAGCTGAAACTCCAGTACTTTGGCCACCTCATGCGAAGAGTTGACTCATTGGAAAAGACTCTGATGCTGGGAGGGATTGGGGGCAGGAGGAGAAGGGGACGACCGAGGATGAGATGGCTGGATGGCATCACTGACTCGATGGAAGCGAGTCTGAGTGAACTCCGGGAGATGGTGATGGACAGGGAGGCCTGGCGTGCTGCAATTCATGGGGTCGCAGCGTCAGACACGACTGAGCGGCTGACCTGAGCTGAATTGCACTTTCCGTTGCATACAAGTGCCACAGCTTCTTCATCCATTCATCTGCTGATGGGCATTTTGGTTGCTTTCATGTCCTGGCTATTGTAAATAGTGCTGCATTGAACACAGCGGGGTGAGTATCTTTTTGAATCACTATGGTTTTATTATAGTTTTCTCGGGGTGTAGGCCCAGTAGTGGGATTGCTGGGTCACATGGTAGTTTTATTTTTCGCTTTTTAAGGAACCTCCACACTGTCATCAGTAGTGGTTGCATCCGTTCATGGTGCCACCAACAATGCAAGAGGGCTCCCTTCTCCCCACGTCCTCTCCAGCGTGTATTGTCTGCAGATGTTTTGATGATGACCATTCTGAGCAGTCAGCAATAAATTTAAAAAGAACCAGTGACACTCCGTTTCCTGCCTCAGCATGTATTTCATCTTCAGACTGCTTTGACTTCTTATTATTTTCACACCGAACTCAGCCCTTGGAACTGTCTACTCTTGTACACGTCCAGTGGAATCTTCCTGATTAGACTAGGACCAAGTAATGTATGAACTTCTGCCCCCAGCCTTTGAGTTGACCCACCGGGCAAGTGGCACAGAGACACGCGTTCCCTTCCAAGTCCTGTTCTGTTGCTGAGGTCTGCGTGAAGAAAGTTGTCTCTGATTTAAGCCACTCCGTGTAGGGATGCTTTGCCCTGTTGCAGTAGCTAGCTAAACAGCTTGACGCGAACCCTTACCGTTTGTTCATCCATCCACTCAGCACTCACTTCCTAAGCACCTCCTAAGTGTCAGGGCTGTCGCTGCTGTCCAGTTGCTCACTCCTGGTGACCCCATGGACTGCAGCACACCGGACTCCCCTGTCCCTCAGCATCTCCCGGAGCCTGCTCAAACTCATCCAATGGTCTCGTCCTCTGCCGTCCCCTTCTCCTCCCACCTTCAATCTTCCCCAGCATCGGGGTCTTTTCTAATGAGTCAGTTTTTTGCATTAGTGGCTAAAGTATTGGAGTTTCAGCTTCAGCATCAGTCCTTCCAAGGAATATTCAGGACTGATCTCCTTTAGGGTTGACTGATTGGATCTCCTTGCAGTCCAAGGGGCTCTCAAGAGTCTTCTCCAACACCACAGTTCTAAAGCATCAGTTATTTGGCTCTCAGCTTTCTTTATGATTCAACTCTCACATCCATACGTGACTACTGGAAAAACCATAGCTTTGACTAGATAGACCTTTGCCAGCAAAGGTCTCTGCTTTTTAATATGCTGTCTAGGTTTGTCATAGCTTTACTTGCAATGAGGAAGGGTCTTCTAATTTCATGGCTGCAGTCACCATCTGCAGTGATTTTGGAGCACAATAAAATAAAGTCTGTTCTAGTTGCTGTGTATTTACGTTTAAGGAAGGTAATCTTTCCCATAGAGATTATTTTTGTAGTGGAAAGAAACAAAATTAATGTACAGACAGTGAAAGATTATTAAATATAACCATGAGCTGGAAAAGAAAATAAATGGTGGATAGAGATGAAAAGAGGTGGGGTCTCTGGAACAGAAACTTCAAAGAAGTAAAAGAGAAAGTCAAGCTGAGCCAGAATGTTCCAGGCAGAAGGGGAGCAAATGCAGATGCCCCGAGGCAGCCATGTCTTTGGTTTATCCCAGGGAAAGCAAGGAGGTGACTGCAAGGCAGTGGACAGAAGGAAAATTATTAAGAGCCTGGGGCAGAATGGATGCTGGAGGCCAAGTTACAGAGAGTCTAGAGGAAACTGCGTCCTCCTGTGTGCGAGATGGGAAACCACGAGGGGTTTGACGGAGTAGGGGCTCGGTACAACTCACGTTTAGAAGGACTGCTGAAGATGTTTATTTATGTGTGGCCACGCTGGCCTTCACTGACGCATGCAGGCTCTCCCTAGTTGCAGGGAGGGGCTGCTCCCTGTCGCTGCGTCCGCTCCTCACTGCTGCGGCTTCTCTTGCTGTGGAGCCAGGCATGCAGGTTTCAGTAGCTGTGGCACATTGAGGGATCTTCTCAGACCAGGGGTCGAACCCCCGGCCCCTGCACTGGCAGAGGATTCTCAACCACAGCGCCACCAGTGAAGTCCCAAGACTATTCATTATATGACAGGGATTGTGCCTGCTGCTTTACACTCATTAACACAGCTAGTCTTCACCACTGTGTCAAATAACCTGTAGAAATGTAATAGCATTGTTTTATTTCACTGGTTTTTTTTACATTATCACCTAGTACATCTAACAAATACTACTTCCATTTAATTTTCAAGAATGTATTTAGGTTTAAAAAGATCAGTTAAGACAGCGATTAAATAATGGCACATGATTATATAAGAGGTCATGAAAGTGACTGGTAAAGACTGAAGTTAGAGGAACATTGTTCTAGAGTAGCACTGCCCAAAATGTGCATTTAGTCCAACTTAAGAGCTTCCTGGGCTCCAAAATCACTGCAGATGGTGACTGCAGCCATGAAATTAAAAGACACTTGCTCCTTGGAAGAAAAGCTATGACCAACCTAGACAGCATATTAAGAAGCAGAGACATTACTTTGCCAACAAAGGTCCATCTAGTCAAGGCTATGGTTTTTCCAGTAGTCACGTATGGATGTGAGAGTTGGACTGTGAAGAAGGCTGAGTGCCGAAGAATTGATGCTTTTGAACTGTGGTGTTGAAGAAGACGCTTGAGAGTCCCTTGGACTGCAAGGAGATCCAACCAGTCCATCCTAAAGGAAATTAGTCCTGAGTATTCATTGGAAGGATTGATGCTGAAACTGAAGCTCCAATACTTTGGCCACCTGATGCGAAGAACTGACTCATTTGAAACGACCCTGATGATGGGAAAGAATGAGGGCAGGAGGAGAAGGGGACGACAGAGGATGAGATGGCTGGATGGCATCACTGACTTGATGGACTTGGGTGTGAGCCAGCTCTGGGAGTTGGTGATGAACAGGGAGGCCTGGCCTGCTTCAGTTCATGGGGTCTCAGTCAGACAGAACTGAGTGACTGAACTGAACTGAACTGAACTGAAAGAGCTTGTTAAAATACAAATTCTGATCCAGTAGATCTGGGATTGGCCAAGATGCTGCATTTTTAATTAAACCCACATGATACTGCTGGTGTGTGGACTCAGCTATGGAGCTTAGATCCTGTGAACTCAGGGTCTAGGGGCCTGCCACCTACTTACACAAATCCACTCAACAGTGAAGAAAATTAGGAGAGAGTCGAGTTGAACCCTGTTCTCTTGGGCTCTGGTCTAACAGTCATTGTATAGGATGTGAGCTCATTTGACGATGTTGATGCAAAATATTCATCAGTGAGACCTCTGAAGAAACTTCCAGGACTCCCGTATTTTCCCACAGACCCTGAACCGGGAGGAAGTTTACACTGCTCTTAAAAACACAAATCCTCCAAACAGTGTGATTTACATCAGGCCCTAACATCTATTTCCCTTCTGCTGAATGAGGCAGAGCTCTTCCCATCAGAACCTGCGATGTATAACGTGAGCTGATGCAACATATGACTGGACTCCCTTTTGCGGAATCGTCAGGACAGCATTTCTGCTTTTCAGTAACTTTGAACGTTTGTTTGTGGCTGTGCGACTGTGCGGGGTCTTTGTTGCTGCAGCTGAGAAGAGCTTCTCCTGCGCTGGCTTCTTCTGCTGCCAAGCGCGGGCTCTGGGCGCGTGGGCTTCAGGAGCTGGGGCTCCCGGGCTCCAGGGCACAGGCTCAGGAGCTGCGGCGCACGGGCTTAGCTGCTCCGCGGCATGCGGGATCTTCCCAGGTGAGGGATCGAACCCGTGTCTCCTGCACCAGCAGGTGGATTCTTTAACTCTGAGCCACCAGCTCAGCTGTTTATTAATTGCTTGTTCATCAAAACTTTTAGTTCCTAGCTCACCTTATTGCATCAAACGCCTTCAAATGGTCATAAAAGCTCTCGTTTCTGCTAGACAGTCAGACTCGTTCACGCCTGGACCCTGAATGCATCAGCTGAAACAGGTGACAGAGTCTGACACGACCCTGCTGGCTACAGCGGAAGCCAGGTACCGTTTGTGTTCACAGCTGCCGCATCCTCTCTAAAAATATTCACTCACGCCACGTCACGCTATCCACCTGCCAGAAAATGAAACGGTCGAGGAACCTTCAAGTCATCAGGATGTAACTGTTGCCCAAACAGTGGAGTCAACACATCCACAATTGACTGGAGGGTAGAGGGAACAAGATCCTTGCGTGCCTGTCAATACTTTTAGAAACGATTAGGGGAAAGTTGCCTAGCGCTACCTTCAGACCACCTCGGCTTCTGCTAGCCCACCATTGTGAGGATGAGATCACATACATTGGAAAGGAATACTTGTTAAGTTGAAATTTCAGTTAAAAATCATGCTGGCTGTACAGTAGGCAAAGATCAGAGCCCCACCCTTGGACCACAATCCAATAGCAGGAATTTTACAGGCAAACCAGAGACCGAAGCTGTATCTGGCCAGGCACTTTGGATTAATCACAGCTACTCACTGAGCGTGTATGTTAAGTCACTTCCGTCATGTTCGACTGTTTGCAGCCCTGTGGACTGTAGCCTGTCAGGCTCCTTGTCCGTGGGATTCTCCACGAAAGAACACTGGAGTGGGCTGCCGTGCCTTCTTCAGGGGATCTTCCCCACCCGGGGATCGAAGCTGCATCTCCTACATCTCCTGCACTGGCGGGAGGGTTCTTTACCATGAGCGCCACCTGGGAAGCCCGTACCCGTTGAGGCCTGACTTCAGCTCCCACAGATAGACGGCCGCTCCCAGAGAAGGACTGGGGACTTGTTCCAACCGGGCAGAGACTCGTGACCAACTCAGGTCACCGGAACAGGGAGGGAAGAGTCGTCATGTCACTGTCACTACTTTCCTGTGTTTCACAGGTTAATTGTAGCCTTGATGAAAGAACATTCTCCCTAATTCCTCCTTTAAGGCTCATGGCGTGTGACTATACTTGTCGCTTCCCCCCAGGTGGAAACACGAAGGGGATTATGAACGGAAACTGGGGGTTCGCTCTTGCTGGAGTGATGCTGCGGGTGTGTGCAGGTGCTCAGCCTGTCCGACTCGTTTCGACCCTATGGACTTAGCCCACCAGGCTGCTCTGTCCACGGAAATTTCCAGGCGAGAATACTGCAGCGGGTTGCCATTTCCTCTTCCACACACACACACACACACACACACACACACACACACAAACTAGCTGGCTTAGAACAAGCGCAGCTTACCCTCACGACTTCAGTCCACTGGGACACAGTCGCTCTAGACGGGGCAGCAAGGGGCCGCCGCCCGCCGTGGCCCAGGGCGTCCTCAGGTCCGGAGGCTGATGACTCCGCGTGCCTCCCATCCTTGGACCAGTGATCTCACCACACATGGGCCTTCAGTGACAGTCGCCGAGGCCCGAGAGGAAAGGCAGAAACGTGCCAAGCACAGAGCTGCCAGGCTGACACTTCCCCAGAGCTACTGACCGAAGCAAGCCGGGCTCAGCGTCAAAGTACAAGGACGGGACCTCAGCAGGGCACCGGTGCCCGCGGGCCAGAGGCGCGGAGCCTTGCCTCCAGTCCGCCTCCCGGCAGCGCCCCGCTGGCACGTGCCCGCCGCAGAATCTGACTGCGGCCGGCGCCGTGTTCCAGGGGCTCCGGGCTGCTCCGTCCACTCCCCTTCTCTAGGCAGCTCCCCACGGAGCTTCAGGGCGCCCCTTTTCTGGTCTGTCATCTTGAAAATGAACTTGCTCTCAGGTGAAAATAATGATTGACTCCCAACAGAATAGAGAAAATATTAACCAATGTGAAGAGCAGTAAATGCTTTTCTTCTTGCTAAGAACTTTTCCTGGGAAGCAGAAACGACGTGTTCACTGAGGTCCAAACTTCTCTCTCAGAACCTCTGAGCCACACAGGTAGCCGCTAGTCATCGGCGCCTGTGGAGGGATATTCTGCATGGTGAACTAATCAGCGGAGGTGTATGGAAGAGTCCGTGTGCAACTCATTTTCCAGCAGAGCGTGCATCCTGAGAACAATGCACATCAATTCTCCCAATTGCCCCCAGTCCTGGGACATGTGCAGAGAATGTGCTGGTTTCACAGTAGAATCTGAATAAATAGGTGTGACCTTCCAGGGACTTGTCCCGCATTCTCATAAATTTCTTATGTTTGCTAACGATGCTCCAGTGAGCGACCCTCTGGAAGCTTCTGACATGAAAACCCACAATTTTGGCATGATTTCATATTTCTAGGAATCTATTAAAAATAAAATAGAGACTGTAACTTACCAAGGTGCCCCTTTTTTTTTTCTTCTTGGTGGTGTTTGGAAATTATTCCTAAAATTTATTTTGGACTCAAATCCCTCTCTTTCTTCCAAAAGTAAATTGTTTGGTGGTGTTACTAAACATCAAATGAGACCCTGACAAATTGTTGATGACTGCTTCCTGCAGACCCAGCTGTGTGAACAGCCTTGCTGGTGGGGAAACGAGAATGTTTTCTGATGCCTTGTGGAGCCAAAGCTGCGAAACTAATATTTCTGTGTTCATTTCTTTCTGTTTTGTTCTTCTGTGCGTACCAGGGGGAGGTGCAACAGCAGGGAGTTGACAGGAAGGGAATATTTTAAACACATACAGAATGGCTCTCTCCTCCTCCTGTGCCGGTTCGCTTGTGCAAACCTGTCAGGCTCTAGTCTCCACCATCCTCTCTGGCTCTCAGCTTTATTCACACTTCCCCAAATAAAGCCAACGTACTCATTACACAGCATATTAAATTCTGCAAATTACACCCTGCTGAACTCTAATGTCTAGGGACGCGTCCATCCCTGGAATACACGCTGCCTGCCCTCAGGGACCCTGTCTGTGTTCTTTCTTCCTGGAGCCAATGTTTTGCACATTTTAGGTGCTCAAAAACATATCTGTTGACTAAATAAATGACTAGTGGCTACAGGCCACCATTTCTGATCTGAAGCGATGTCAACCTGTCAAGAAAGCTTCTTAGCCATGTGAAGAACCACTGACTCTGGAGAAAATATCTCCAGTCTTTAGTTGGATTCAAGGCTTTCCATGTTCCTGAGGGACCAAACCTGTAGCCACCATAAGCTAGGTGCTACTCCATGGATGGGTAACATGTGAGGGTCAGTGTTGATGCCCTGTTAAGTCCTGGCTCAAATCACAGCTCTACTTCCATTGGCTGTGCTGATTTGAGAAAGACAGTCAGCCCCTCCCATTCTCATTTCTTCATCTGTTAGAGAAATGATAACAAAAGCTTTATTTGGCCCTTGTGAATATTAAAGGTATTAGTATATGTGCAACCAGTATGCTGAATAGATTATAAGTGTGGTTGTAATCAAAATTCAATTTTATTTTCTCCTGTTGTCCTTTCCAAATGTTTTATTATTTATTTATTTATTTATAATACAGCTTTATACCATTCCTGGCAAAAATTCAGGGGCCAAAGTGGAATGTTGAACAAACTAGACCAGGCCAGGTTCAGGTCTGGGAAATAATTATCACTGGAACTTTTGTTTTGGAAGCTAGTGGAAATTAGTCATTAAGAACGTAGGTTCCAGGGACTTCCCTGGGGGCAGTGGTTTAGAATCTGCCTTCCAGTGCAGGGGACTGGGTGTGACCTCTGATGGGGGATCTGAGGTCCCCTGGGCCATGCGGTGTGCCTCGATGCAAGAAAAGAGAACATGGGCTCCCAAGACAGATCAAACGGGTGTGAATCGTGACTCTGCCATGGGTCAGGTAGGACAGGTTACTGAGGATCACCATGCTTCAGTGTTCTCATCTGTAACATGAAATTAATAATAATGTGCTTTTATGGATGGAGGAGCCTGGTGGGCTGCGGTCCATGGGGTCGCTAACAGTGGGACAGACTGAGCGACTTCACTTTCACTTTTCTCTTTCATGCATTGGAGAAGGAAATGGCAACCCACTCCAGTGTTCTTGCCTGGAGAATCCCAGGGATGGGGGAGCCTGGTGGGCTGCCATCTATGGGGTCACACAGAGTCGGACATGACTGAAGTGACTTAGCAGCAGCAGCAGCTTTTTAAGAAAATAGAATGAATATACGTTCAGAGAGCTTAGAACCGTATGGGCGACAGAGTAGACACTTTCTCATGTTAGCCACGGACTTCCCCCAAAGGAGAAGCATTTATTTCCCATAAGTGTTGCGTTCTTTTATTCTATCTTATACCCCCACATTCTAAACCAGAAATAATAATGATAATAACAATAAAAAAGTGATAACAGCAAGGTAAATTGCATTTAAACACATTATCCATTGAGCTAAGTGCTTTTCATAGTTTCTCTTTTAATTTTCAGAACAAGTCTGTGAGGTAGGAATAGTTATCTCAGAGTCCAGTATTTTTCAAGCAGAGGAAACTGTGACTGATTTACACCAAAGGAAGGAATCTGTATGTGGCACCAAAATACAGGTGATGGATCTGAGATGTGAAGACTGGCTGCTCTGATTCCTAAGCCTCTGTTTTCAGTCCCTATGCTCCGTTGCCTAAATCTTCAATTACAGATAATTTTTAGAGTAAATTATAGTATATCCACACAAGGGAACATTGTACAGTTATAAAAAGTAATGTTATAGAATTGTGATTATTTAGATGAAAAGAGGGATGAAGTATAATCTTTGAAAAAGAAAAAGACTGCAAAATAGAATGTGTATTCTGATACTGTTTTTCTTTAAAAATGCAAATATGTGTGTTCTAGGGAAAAAAATAGAAGCTGTTTATAAAAATGTGAATAATGATATTTTCTCATGAGGGATTATTATTCTCATGAGGCATTATTCTCATGAGAGACTAGGTATTATCTCTCAAACAGTTATTTTAAAGGTAAATACGTATTTCATAGGAGACCCATTTTTCTTTAAATCACTAATTTTTTTTAATATAGCTATGATGAAAATTTTAGACATAGAACTGGACATGGAACAATTACTGGTTCCAAATGGGAAAAGGAGTACATCAAGGCTGTATATTGTCAGCCTGCTTATTTAACTTCTATGCAGAGTACATCATGCAGAATGCCAGGCTGGATGAAGCACCAACTGGAATTAAATTGCCAGGAAAAATACCAATAACCTCAGATATGCAGATGACACNGGAAAAGGAGTACATCAAGGCTGTATATTGTCAGCCTGCTTATTTAACTTCTATGCAGAGTACATCATGCAGAATGCCAGGCTGGATGAAGCACCAACTGGAATTAAATTGCCAGGAAAAATACCAATAACCTCAGATATGCAGATGACACTATCCTCATGGCAGAAAGTGAAGAGGAACTAAAGAGCCCATGGATGAAGGTGAAAAAGGAGAGAGTGAAAAAGCTGGCTTAAAACTCAACATTCAGAAAACGAAGATCATGGCATCCAGTCCCAACACTTCATGGCAAATAGATGGGGGAAAACTGGAACCAGTGACAGACGTTATTTTCCTGGGCTCCAAAATCACTGCAGACGGAGACTGCAGCCATGAAAAGACACTTGCTCCTTGGAAGAAAAGCTGCGACAAACTTAGACAGCATACTAAAAAGCGGAGACACTACTGTGTTGACAAAGGTTCATGTAGTCAAAGCTATGATTTTTCCAGTTGTCGTGTATGGATGTGAGAGTTGGGCCATAAAGAAGGCTGAGTGCCGAAGAATTGATGCTTTCGAACTGTGATGCTGGAGAAGACTCTTGAGAGTCCCTTGGACTGCAAGTATATCAAGCCAGTCAATCCTAAAGGAAATCAACCCTGAATATTCATTGGAAGCATGGATGCTAAAGCTCCAGTACTTTTAGCCACTTGATGCAAAGAGCTGACTCACTGTTTCTAAAAGACCCTGTTGATAGGAAAGATTGAAGGCAGGAGAAGAAGGGACGACCAAGGATGAGATGGCTAGATGGCATCACCAATGGACATGAGTTTAAGCAAGCCCTGGGAGATAGTGAAGGACATGGAGGCCTGGCATGCTGTAGTTCATGGGGTTGCAAAGAGTCGGACATGACTGACTGAACAACAGATGATGAACATGCCTGTAGCCATACTGTAGCATGCTTCAAAGAAATAGGTCATGATTCAGTAGATGTGCTATGAACATGCTCTTCACTACAATCCCAGTTTGGCTAATTTTAAAAAATTAATAATATTTTAAATATTACTAAAAGCAAAATATTATATGTTGGAATCTCTGGATATAGAATTCTGTGTGATTTTTTCTTACATTTTTATAACTTTCTGATTTTCTAGAATTAATCAAAGAACAAAAATAAGAGCTGATATCGTGTATGTGCCTGTGCACATGTGCGCCCATGCACGTGTGTGCCTGTGCGCGTGTGTGCCTGTGCGCGTGTGTGCCTGTGTGCACGTGTGTGCCTGTGCACGTGTGTGCCTGTGCGCGTGTGTGCCTGTGTGCACGTGTGTGCCTGTGCGCGCGTGTGCCTGTGTGCGCGTGTGCCTGTGCGCGCATGTGCCTGTGTGCGCGTGTGCCTGTGCGCGTGTGTGTCTGTGCGCGTGTGGCCTGTGCACGTGTGTGTGCCAGTGTGCGTGTGCGCCTGTGCACGTGTGTACCTGTGCATGTGTGCGCCTGTGCGCGTGTGTGCCTGTGAGCGTGTGTGCCTGTGCGCATGTGTACCTGTGCACATGTGTGTGCCTGTGTGCGTGTGTGCCTGTGCGTGTGTGCGCCTGTGCGCGTGTGTGCCTGTGAGCGTGTGTGCCTGTGTGCCTGTGCGCGTGTGTGCCTGTGCATGTGTGTGCCTGTGGTTACTTTGTGCGGGACAACATCCTAAATGCTCCCCATGCTTATGTCATTTGTGCCTACCATGCAATAGACATCACAGAGACATTCTGTTCTTGTAATAATTAAGGCTGAGACTAAGTGTCTTGTTCAAGGTCATGTAACTAATACATGACCAAGTCAGAATTTTAACTCTATACAATAAAACACAAGCAAGTCCTTGATGAATGGTATAAATCTGCATTCTCCCAGGGAGAGAGAGAGGAAAAATTTATTCTAGAAATTGGCTCACATGATTATGAAGGCTGAGAAGTCTTGTGATCTGCCATAGAAAACAAGGAAAGCTTGTTAAACAAGGATGTGGTGGGTATCACCAGTCCTGCGTCTTTCGAGCGCTGATTGCAACACTGACCTCTCGATCCTCCAGCACTGCAGTATTGCTTTAGATTTACTGTTTTCCTGGGGTTGAGGCAGTTCTAATGGCTTCCATGTGGCCTTTTCCACCATAAGAACTCCTACTTCCTACGCAGGGAAGCAGAGTGAGAGTTCACCATAAGAACCCCTACTTCCTACGCAGGGAAGCAGAGTGAGAGTTCACCAGCTGCTAAGTTTGTCTATTCTGATTATGCTTTCTGGACCTGGAGAGACAAGCACAGAGTAGGTTAGGGGAATCTCTGGACCTTCTGTGAGATGAACCAGAGCTAAAACTCCATTGATCTGCCCAGAGGTCCGCAGTGATGTTTGGGGTCTTCTGAAATCAGTATCAGTTCAGAGTCAGTGCCAATAATCCGCAAAATGTTTGATTATTTCCTTCCCCTGATGAACTTCTATCCTGGTAAAAACAAACAAAAACCTGGGTGTCTTTGAGGAAGACTGGGAAAAAGATGACCCTTCACAAAACTTGACTGAGATAAGGGCTTCCCAGATGGAGGGTGAAGCGTTGCTCTGGGTGTGTCTACTGGGGTGACTCTGGAAGAGGCCATCAGCATGTGGCCTGATAGACTGGATAAGGAGCGTCACCCACCATGTGCGGCTTTCCTGGTGGTGAAGTGGCACAGAACCTGCTTGCCAGCGCAGGAGGCTCGGGTTCAGTCCCCGGGCTGGGAAGACCCCTTGGAGAGGACACGGCAGCCCTCTCCCGGATTCTTGCAGGAAAATCTCACGGACAGAGGAGCCTGGAGGGCCACCAAAGCGTCGGACATGACTCAGAGACTGCACGACAGGAAATGCACTTCAGACGGCAGATCTGCTTCGCGGAATAAGCGCGTGGGGTCGAACCGTCATACATGCCAGTTAACCGCCACACGCACACATCCACTCGGGCAGTCACTTCATGGGATTGCAGCCCTTCATCTGTGTATGCTCTTGAGCGGGTGCTAAAATTTCAGACAAACTCTTGACAAGTGTCATCTGTGGAGTTTCCCTAGTTAGTAAGCTGAATAGTTGTCTATCAAAGAAAGGCGCACTATTCTCCTTTCAAAGGAGAACAATTTAATGAGTGGCAGCAGTTGGGTTTTTTTTTGTGAGAAATATTTAAGTTGATTTTTCACACCTTAATTTCAATCCAGATTGTGTGTTATTTTTATATTGTTTCAAAACCTCACAGGTGCCATTTCTCAAAAAGAGTTGCAACATAATTACTTGCTCACCTGGGACTCAGAAAGCTTGTCTTAGTCTTCCTTTCTCTACATAAAGCCTGACATTCATTTCAATAGAGCACAATTTTGAGGCTTAGATTTTTAAGCTTCCTAATTGCAGGTGCAAATAAATGCTGCACTTCCTGTAAAGTGAATAATGGAAACAGGAAATGTTGGTTTATTTCAGAATAAGATAAACATCATCATGGTTTTCCTATTTCCCTGGAAAGCATAGGGTCAAATTATAGCCTTTAAAGTGATCAGAAATACTTCAGCACCTTGATTAAAGAAAATGCTTGGATTGAAAGACATAATATCTTGCTATTCTAGTTGACTTAGATTGTAGATAAGAATCTCTCTATCCATGCAGCTCTTTGCTCTTCCCAAAATCCTTCCTTGTGGTAACGTGTTCCTCCCATTACCTTCAACATCAGAGAACTGGATTTTTAGGTCCATGTTTTATAGAACTCAAAAAAGACATTCTGAGTGATTGAGGGACTAGTTCAAGGTCACAGGACTATTACATTTCAGCTTCTAAGTTGTGTCTGACTCTTTGTGACCCTATGGACTGCAGCACACCAGGCTTACCTGTCCTTCAATATCCCCTGGAGTTTACTCAAACTTGTGTTCACTGAGTTGCTGATGCCATCCAACCATCTCATCCTCTGTCATCCCCTTCTCTTCCTGCCCTCAATCTTTCCCAGAATCAGGGTCTTTTTCAGTGAGTCAGCTTTTTGCATCAGGTGGCTAAAAATATTGAAACTTCAGCATAAGTCCTTCCAGTGAATATTCAGGACTGATCTCCTTTAATATTGACTGGTTTGATCTCCTTGCAGTCCAAGAGTCTTCTCCAACACCACAGTTCAAAAGCATCAATTCTTTGGTGCTCAGCTTTCTTTATAGTCCAACTCACATCCATACGTGACTACTGAAAAAAACATAGCTTTGACTAGATGGACCTTTGTTGGCAAAGTAATGTCTCTGCTTTTTAATATGCTGTGTATGTTGGTCATAATTTTCCTTCAAAGGAGTTAGCATCTTTTAGTTTCATGGCTGCGGTCACTGTCTGCAGTGATTTTGCAGCCCCCCAAAAATAAAGTCTGCCACTTTTTTCCATTGTTTTCCCATCTATTTGCCATGAAGTGATGGGACTGGATGCCATGATCTTCATTTTTTGAATGCTGAGCTTTAAGCCAGCTTTTTCACTCTCTCCTTTTCCACCTTCATCAAGGGGCTCTTAGCTCCTCTTTACTTTCTGCCATTAGAAATAGAAAAAGACATTCTGAGCTATGAAGGGACTAATTCAAGGTTACCTGACTAACAGAC
Source organism: Oreotragus oreotragus (assembly GCA_006410675.1). Classification (NCBI taxonomy): domain Eukaryota; kingdom Metazoa; phylum Chordata; class Mammalia; order Artiodactyla; family Bovidae; genus Oreotragus; species Oreotragus oreotragus. Next base: position 397,083 of record SJYX01016230.1, read on the forward strand.
AATGAAGCAGAGAGTCCAGGTGGGTGTGCAGATTGGAAGCCCGCAGCTCATTCTGTGCCGCAGCGCCCCCCGCTTGAGGCAGGGAGCCCCCTTCTTGCACACCTGCTCACTCACTCAGTGGTGTCTTCTTGCACACCTGCTCACTCACTCAGTGGTGTCTGGCTCCTTTGCAACCCCGTGGGCTGCGGCCTTCCAGGCCCCCCACCTATGGACTCGCCCAGGCAAGAACACTGAAGTGGTTTCCATTTCCTTCTCCAGGGGATCTTCCCGACCCAGGAATCTAATCCATGTCTCCTGTGTCCCCTACATTGGCAGGTGGATTCTGTACCACTGAGCACGTGGAAAGCCTTAGATGGGATATATGCGGAATCATAAATCAGGCAGAGAATGGAGCCCAGCCGATCACTACTGCGTAAGTAATTTTAGAGGCCACAGGTGAGACTGCTCTAAGACGGGGATGGGTCAGAGGCAGAAATGATATCATCACAAGCACATTTCTCTCCATCTCTCCTCTACTTTGTTGGCATTAGTTTCAGGTTCAAAGTGGAGGCATCTAGCCAGTCCAGGGCAAAACAGAACACAGTTCCCCAGATGTTAGCACACAGCCCACCTTTCTCTGAGACTGGCTGACTCGGACCCTGTGTCCATCCGTGGATCCTTCACACCGGTCAGGGACGTGACATCACGCTGATGAGCAGACCTAGGGCTCCGTCTAAGCCGAAGGAACTGAAAATGGAGGGGTGGGTCCGCAAACGTTTCAAAGACGGGGATGGATAGCAGCTCTTTGAATCAACAGATATCCACCCACTGCAAAGTCATAAGAGACTGGCTCCTGCTGACTCCCCAGAAAGTGTGTGGTTTTTTTCTTTTTTTAAATTAAAGTTTGTTAAGCAGCGATTCCTTAAACTTGCATGAGAATTTGAAACTGATTCATCAGTTAACAAGCCTGCTGCTACTTCTGGTTAAATGCCTTTCAGCCATGCTGTTTCACTGTATCCTTCTCCTTCGCTGGCTTCTGGAGCAGGAAGCTGGCTGATTCGGGTTCAAATCAAAGCTGTCACTTTTCCAGAGTTGGACAAGTTAACCAGCTTCTTTGGGCCACAGGCCCTTCTCTTGACTTGTAAAGTAGAGATAAAAAAGAATATTCACCCTGTGGGGTTGCTGGGTGAGATAGAAATGATGCATAGAAAATTAGAGAGAATGCACAGAAATTGGCATGTACCGGTGCTCAGCGACATTTGAAGTGGTTACTGCTGATTTTGTGTAGTTATCTTTGTCATCAATAGCCATAGCTAATGGGCACCGTTTCTAACGCTTAATAAGTGATCAGTGAAAGCTTTCTCTTTGCTTTCTCCCCTGTAAACAGGCATCTTCTGACCTGGTGCTCCCCCATGCGCGCGTGCTATGGTGGGCTAGAGTCCATGCAGTCACAGAGTCAGACGAGACTGCAGTGATTATTATGCATGCATATAGTTTGTATTCCACATCCCAAGAAAGAACAGGTTCAAACCTTCTCTTTTACACTGTATTCAGGTCAGTAATCACAAAAAGCAGCCTTCACCATTGCTGTGTGTGAAGTCCACACTCACGGCTCTTTGACCACAGTTCTAATTGCTCACTAGAATCCTTTTAGAAAACAATTGCTTTCTTGCGAACAAACCTTGCACTTGGCAAAAAGAGAAACCAATCTTGTGTTCCGAATGCCTGAGCTCTCCCCAGTATACAGGACAATACTCAGAATGGAAGCAAACATATAAACAACAGCAACAGAAGATGCAGAAGCTATATCCGGAGCGTGCCAATTCAGCACCCCTGGGAAATCAGAGACACAGCCTCCTTCTAATTCAATCTCTCTTTGACTCTAAAGATCAGCTTCATCTACTTTGTTCCAAAGAAAGATTTAAGTTACAGTCAGAATTAAGTTTCCTGACACCCAAGTGAATACGACCCTTGTCCCTGCTCTTCCTGAAAACTATAAATTCGGCCAGAAATGCTTGCATACAAATGTTACACACATGCTCTGGCGGTGAGGAGTTGGCTCTAGCTGTCTGAGGGAGTCGCATGGATGACCAGCTTGGGATCATGTCCTTGACCTTTGAAAGCCCCCATTGCCTGTCCTACCAGGCACCTCCAATTAAGCCAGGTTTTTGTGTAGCTCTGGTTGAAGGTCAAGTGCATAAACATACTCAAAGCGGGAACTGACACTTTTTGAGAAAATAATTTTAGTGATTTATTTTTGGCTGTGTCGAGTGTTCGATGCTTCTTGGGCTTTTCTCTAGTTTTGGTGAGCGGGGGCCACTCTTTCGTTGTGGGGCCAGGCTTCTCTGGATGTGGAGTGTGGGCTTGAGGATGTGCAGGCTCAATAGTTGCGGCAAGCGGGCTTAGCAGCTCTGAGGCATGTGGGATCTTTCCAGATCAGGGATTGAACCCTAGTCTCCTGCGTTGGCTGGCGAATCCTTTACCACTGAGCCACCAGGGAAGTTCTGGATACTCCATGTTCATGGGACAATATTGTGATTATTTGGCGTTGTTCTTAGTACTCTATATGTACACAGAACTTCAAGAGAGGTTTCAATTCTATCTTGTCATTCACTCTTAAAAAAAACCCAAACAAACATTGAGGTTGTTTATCATCTCTCTTTCTTGGAAGTGGAAGCACTAGTTTAATGAGGCTGCATTCAGCAGTTAAGGGAGGTTCAATGTAAGTTTACCTGTAAGACATAAGGAAGCCAGGCAAAAGCAGGTACGGAGTCAGTTTAGGATCGTGATTAACAGAGTGAGTCTGGGAGCTGGGCTCTACCTGGGTGGTCTGGAGACTGTTGCTTAACATTCTAAACCCCAGTTTTCACCTTCGTAAATGATTATAATGAGGCCTGTCAAGGATTCAATGAGCTAAGAAGTGTAGAACATTGATTAGTTCATGGGAATGACAATTGTAAAATCATTGCAATTAATGAGGCTTTTTTTTTGAAGATTTTTAAAATGTAGACCATTATTAAAGGCTTTATTGAATTGTTACAGTATTGCTTCTGCGTTATGTTATTTGGATTTTTGGCCACGAGGATGTGGGAACTTAGTTCCCTGACCAGGGGTTGACCCTGCACTCCCTGCACTGGAAGGTGACGTCCTAACCACTGGACTGCCAGGTGAGCCCCTAAACAATGATCTAGCATTATTCCTTTCATTCTCGCTCTAGAGTTGCTTTATGAAATACGTTTTCTGATTCTTCTTTTACTTACTTGTGGCTGGGCTGGTTCTAGATTGCTGCGAGGGGGCTTTCTCTAGCCGTGGAGCAGGGCCTCCTCTCTGGTTGTGGTGTGAGTGCCTCTCACTGCCAACGTGTCCTCTCGTTGCAGAGCGCGGGCTCGGGGGCGTGTGGAGCCCGGGCTCAGTTGCCCTGCTGCGTGAGGGATTTCCTGGACCAGGAACTGAACTGGTGTCTCCTGCATTGCAAGGTGGATTCTCCACCAGGGAAATCCAAAGTGTATTTTCTTGTTCTGTAGTCAGCAACATATTTCCAGGGTCCCTAGCATGAACATTTCCTATAGAGAAATGAAAATAATTCATTTTCTTTCTCCAGCAAAAATATAGTCTCCTCGTTATTAGTGATTAGTTCATGATGATAGAAAAGATGTCCACAGCTCTCACACAGCTTTTACAATGAGACCAGGTGTTCTGAGATTTTACATGTAGGCATTTTCTTAATCTCCACTGAAAATGGTTTCCTTTCACAACAAACATGTCTGAAATAGCCAAAGAAATATGTATAGGATCTCCTAGATTATTGACTTGAAAAACTATTTAAATGTCAAATAGCTTCCTGAAAGCTTTCTGACAGCATGACAAGTTAAATTTTTCACAAAACAGTTTGGCCTCTAAAACAATGAGTTGCAAAATGCCAAAAGAAATCAAGAGGGATGACTCATGGCTTCTACACCTGTTCAGAGGTGGGAAGAGCCAACCGTGGGTGGCAGTCACATCCAAGCAGCCATTTGGACTCTCCTCCTCCTTGGCCAATTAAGTCTAAAAAAGATCCTTGGAGTTTGTGAGGAAAATGACTTGGGCCTAATTCTTGAAAATGTGCAGGCTGCCATACATAGGTGCATCCTGCCATGTTTTGATCATTGGAAAAGAGGGAGGGAGGGAGAGAGAAAGAGAAATATTGCAAATAAGTTGGCTTTAACAAAGCCTGCCATTTTTTTAAGAGCCAGCTTATTACTTATAAGTGTTCTCAGAGCATGGCACAGAGCTGACCATTTTTTTAAACTGGAAAAAAATTGCTTTACAATGTGCTGATTTCTGACATACAATGTCGCCAATCAGTCATATGTACACCCCCTCCCTCTTGAGCCTCCTCCCCCCGCCGCACCCCCTAGGTCACCCCAGAGCCCTGGCCTGAGCCCCCTGTGCCACCAGCTTCCCAGCCCGTGCCTGTGCTGTCTCTTATACACATCTGATTTATTTTTGGCTGTGTCGAGTGTTCGATGCTTCTTGGGCTTTTCTCTAGTTTTGGTGAGCGGGGGCCACTCTTTCGTTGTGGGGCCAGGCTTCTCTGGATGTGGAGTGTGGGCTTGAGGATGTNCCTTCCCTGCAAACAGGCTCATCAGTACCATTCTTTAGATTCCATACGTGCCCATTAATATATAACATTTATTTTCTTCTTTCTGACTTACTTCACTCTGTTTAACAGGTTCCAGGTTCATCCACCTCACTACAAGTGACTCAGATGCATTCCTTTTTATGACTGAGAAATACTTCATTGTGTACGCCTGCCTCAACTTCTTTATCCGTTCATCTGTCAGTGGACACCTAAGTTGCCTCCATGTCCTGGCTGTTGTGAACAGTGCTACAATGAGCACCTTTACAACAATCACTCAAGATACTTAATAAAGATTCAGATTCCAGGGTTTTGCCTCTGGTGTACTAAATTGGAATCTCAGAGTCTAGGGCCCGGAAATCTTCATTTCTGAAAAGAACTCCAGGTGAGACTGAGGCACATTAGATGGCACTCACTGGCTGTGAAGCACAAAATAGAGCAGCATTAACAGCAGAATGTGTCGAACAAACGTGTGTGCACGTACGCAGATTTCTTCTGATTGTTCAGTTTTTGAAAAGTCAGTGTTTGGTTGGGTTTCAGTTCAGAATTGCTCAGATCCTTTTCTAAATGTCTCTTTTCCCAGCACGCGCGGCCCCAGGTTTCCTCCACATTTAGCTCTTAGTGAGAGAAATCTCTAAGAGCCGTGGCAGGACGTGCAGTGTCGCATCGGCTGAGTGCTGGCCACCAGGGGAGTTGAGGATTTCTCCTCCCCGTTGGTAGCAGTTTTCTCCTCCAGTTTCTCATATATCCATGGTCCTCAGCTCAGTCGTTTTGAAAATGGGATTAGAAATAAAATTCCTGAGTCTGCTTGTCATTATTTAAGCAAGTCACTAGGCAACATGGTAAAGTCTTTTTACATTTCTCATTTTAGCAACGTAAAAACTCTTAGGTATGTTGAAAACACAAGTACTTGTGAGACTGGTACAGACACACCCACCTGACTGTGAGATGTCCAACCATAAAATTTTTTAAAGTATATATTATATTGATAAAATTAGTGATTATATAATTACATAGCATAGAGTAGAATTGATTATATAATTATATAATAATATGTACAATGCCGGAGACCTGGGTTTGATCCCTGGGTCAGGAAGATGCCCTGGAGAAGGAAATGGCAATCCACTCCAGTACTATTGCCTGGAAAATCCCATGGACAGAGGAGCCTGGTAGGCTATAGTCCATGGGGTCACAAAAAGTCGGACATAGCATAGAGTAGAATTAATTATATAATTATATAATAATATGTAATTACAGATTATACATTATAATTAATTATATACATATGTATGGCTTCCTTGAGGGCTCAGAGGTAAGGAATCCACCAATAATGCAGGAAACTTGGGTTCGATACCTGGGTTGGGAAGATCCCCTGAAGGAGGAA
>SJYX01016230.1:404146-421595 GCA_006410675.1 Oreotragus oreotragus
GGAGCCTGGCGGGCTACAGTCCATGGGGTCATCGAGAATCACACACGGTTGAATCTACTGAGCACACGCTTACACACCAGAAGAAAAGACAATCTTCTTCCAGCTTGTATTTTAAGTTCCCGTCATGCTTCATCCTGCTATTCTACAGAAGACCCCAAAACATGAAACAGAATGATTCTTCAAATTAAGGGGTAGGATGTTCTTCCTCATTCTTCTTTTTAGGAGCAATAATATTTGCCCCATCCTAACACAGAATGTAAAATGCCCTTTGCTGCTGCTGCTGCTGCTGCTGCTGCTAAGTCGCTTCAGTCATGTCCAACTCTGTGTGACCCCATAGATGGCAGCCCACCAGGCTCCCCTGTCCTGGGGATTCTCCAGGCAAGAATACTGGAGTGGGGTGCCATTTCCTTCTCCAGTGCAGGAAAGGGAAGACAGAACGTGAGGTCGCTCAGTTGTGTCCGACCCTTAGCGACCCCATGGACTGCAGCCTACCAGGCTCCTCTATCCATGGGATTTTCCAGGCAAGAGTACTGGAGTGGGGTGCCATTGCCTTCTCCAAAATGCCCTTTGCTTTCCCTTAATTAAAAACAAAATCTATTTTTTCCAAATCATGATAGTAACCCAGGAGGAGAAATTTAATCTATGCTATGCAATTGGATAGTTTATTTCTGCATCACTTCTCTAGAGTTAACAAAAGGTGAGATGTGCAAGGAAGAGCCCTCCTTCCACCTGTAAAGATGCTTCATAGAGTTTCAGGGTCATTCTCAAAGTCTGGGTTGGGGGAACCCTGAAGTGTCCCAGAGCAGGTAGTGCTGCCTGAAGCCTTCCAGCCAAGCACCCTACCCTCGTCTTGTATTCCAGGATATAACAGGGGCTTCATACAGGACAGGGGAAACTGAGGCTTACCGAGGGCATTGAATGTGTCTCTTGTATAACAGACACAGGTGTTGTTTCATTTAATCCCAGTTAGTGCCTACCAAATAGGATGACTACTTCCCTGGTAATATGAATACTGAGGGAGGCTAAGCCATGTTCTCAACATCACAAAGCTGGCAAGCACCAGGAAATAGCCCACATTGGGTTGGCCTGATCAGGAATTATCTTCCCATTTCCACCAGGGGCTCTAAATCCCATGTTGCATGCTCTCGCCCTCACCTTCCTCGGGGTCCTCATGTTGAACCACATGACCTTTTATCCCTCACTTTCTTGTCTAAGAATTCATCTGTCCCTAACCTTTTGCCACCAGGGTCTGATTTTGTGAAAGATGATTTTTCCTTGTACCAAGGGGCAGAGAGATGGTTCAAGCACATTACATTTATCATGCACTTTATTTCTATTTTTATTATATCTTTTCCACCTGAGATCATCAGGCATTAGATTACAGAGGTTGGTGACCCCTGGAAGAACTGGCAGACTAAGGCCAAATCCAGCCTACTATCCGCTCTTATAAATAAAGTTTTATTGGCACACAGTCACCCCATGCATTGCCGTTTCTGTCAATGCTGCTTTTGCCCTGCAACTACAGAGCTGAGTAGTTGAGACAGACAGGGCTACTGCACAGCCCACAGGGATGAGCACATCTATCTGACTTTTCACAGAGACAGTCTGCCAGTCCCTGCTCCTGCAAGCTCGTGTCCTCTCTGCCCCAGGACCAGGCCAGTTCTTTTCTCTTGCTTTAATCCTCCTCAGATGCTGTTCCTGCTGCCTGAACTCACTTTCCCTATGTCTTCCTGTGGGCACACGTGCTCATCTTCCAGGCTTTATTTCAAATGTCATTTCTGAAGAGGACTGCACGGCACACCCCAGCCAAGGAGTCCTGACTTCGTTCCTTGACCTCGATGTTGTGAGTGATGATGTGCTTTCTGTGGGGCCAGCCCAAGTTTGGAGGGCAGAATTCATTTATTCTGCACACCAGGGTCTAACAGAAGATCTGGCATGGAACAGATGCTCATAAAATGAATGAACAGTCTAGAAGAAATTGGGCAGAAAATAAACTATAGCCAAGATCTTCTCTCTGACTTACTCCAGGAAAACTCTTCCCTGTTTAAAATGAGAAATACTCTTCAGAACCACCAGCTAATCTAGATGCACGACTAGAGCTAAAAATATATTTAAAGATGTAGGAACAGATGTGACTGAGCCGTTGTTCAAAAGTTACCCTACTTGCCCAATTCTAGTAAGGACAGGTGGCCCCCAGGATCGGGGCAAATTTTATTTCAAAAGTTGGTTTAGTATGTGTTTTCTCAAAGCTTTCATATCATGGTGGTTAAACTGTAGATCAACTCTCCAAGTCAGTTTAATTAAGAAGATATTAGTAGTCTTGAGTTGTCACAGGGAATGGCAGATATTTGGGGCAAAAGAGAAGTTTCTGATGTCTCCTTCCTCAGGTGGAAAGCAGACACCACAAGCATTTTAAGAAACAGATCAAAAGCTGATCTTATCTTGGTCGGTCTCTCCCCCCGACTCTGTGTGCTTTTCTTACTTCCTAATCAGTCCCTTCCTGGCCCCGGGGAATGCATCGTTTCATGTAGCAAATAGGAACTCAGGAATTTTACGGTTTAATGGAATAAAGCAGGCACACGTATCATTGTGGCAGGCAGTATCCCCAAGGAAAATAATAGAAACAGTGCAGTGATGCCTCAAAAAGCACAATACTAAAAAGTGGTTTTAAAGCACAGGATTAGATTCAAATCCACGTGTGTGAGTGTGTGTGTACAGAATACATCTGGTTAATATTTTAGCGTAAATGTTACGTGTCTTATGTATAATTCTGCCCGAGGGTTTCCACTCAACAATCTTAGATACCATCCTGTTTCTTTTTAACTGATATATAGTATTCGTTGGAAAAGACTCTGATGCTGGGAGAGATTGAGGGCAGGAGAAGGGGATGACAGAGGACGGGGTGGTTGGATGGCATCGCTGAGTCAGTGGGCATGAGTCTGAGCCAACTCCAGGAGACGGAGAAGGACGGGGAAGCCTGGCATGCTGCAGTCCAGGGGGTCGCAAGGTCAGACACAACAGGGCCCCTGAACAACAACAATGGTATTCCCCGGTTACCTGATGAGCACCCGGGTACTCCCTAAACACTGCAAGCTTCTGCTGCAGTGAGCCCCGTGACTGTGAAACAGGCAATTTGAGTAGGGGAAATAGTTCTAATTGAAAGCTTGTTTATATCTGGTTTTAAGTTAGAAGGGTTTCCCTGATGGCTCAGATGGTAAGGAATCAGCTTGCAACTCAAGAGACCCAGGCTGTATCCCTGGGTCGGGAAGATCCCCTGGAGGAGGGAATGGCAACACCTCCAGCATTCTTGCCTGGAGAATCCCATGGACAGAGGAGCTTGGCAGGCTGCAGTCCACGGGGTCACAGAGTTAGACACGACTGAGTGACTGACACTTTCTTTTAAAAGTTAAGAAGTACATGCCCTGGATGGACTTGAAGTTTTTAAAAGCAATTAATACATGAAATGAGAATATACAGTAAGGAATAGGGAAGAGTGTTATTACTAGGTGTAGCTGAAAATAGATTTAGTGAAGAGAATTTAGATTATTTACATGTTTGGGCCTCAGAGATAAGTCTGAAATGTTTAGCAGCAATAGACTTTGGCAAAGGAATACTTTTTCAACAAAATTCCAATATATTGTTAAATTGTTTATCCCCCCACGTTCTCATTCTCGATGGTATTGGTGTGTCCTGCTATTCTTTGTAAGCACCTATATTATTGCACTGCACTGTCTTTATTTGATCACATGTCTGCTTCCTTTAATCAATTCTGAGGTTATTTTGATGGTTTATTCATTTCTACCAGTAGTCATGTATGGATGTGAGAGTTGGACTATAAGGAAAGCTGAGTGTCAAAGAATGGATGTTTTTGAACTGTGTTGTTGGAGAAGACTCTTGAGAGTCCCTTGGATTGCAAGGTGATCCAACCAGTCCATCTGAAAGGAGCTCAGTCCTGGGTGTTCATTGAAAGGACTGATGTTGAAGCTGAAACTCCAATACTTTGGCCACCTGATGCGAAAAGCTGAGTCATTTGAAAAGACCCTGATGCTGGAAAGATTGGGGGCAGGAGAAGAAGGGGATGACAGAGGATGAGACGGGTGGATGGCATCACCAACTCAAGGGACGTGAGTCTGAGTGAACTCTGGGAGCTGGTGATGGACAGGGAGGCCTGGTGTGCTGCGATTCACGGGGTCACAAAGAGTCAGACACGACTGAGTGGCTGAGCTGAACTGAACTGATTCATTTCTACACCACCTAATTCTTCCAGTGTATCTGACACAAACTAGACAGTCAAAAAAGATTTTGGAGTGAATTAATCAACTAATCAATGACTTCCTAAAAGATATGTGATTCATATGACAATATCAGGGAGGTAGTTAGCTTTGGGATCAAGAAAAACCTATTTTTTAAAATATGCTGTAACTACCGCACAATTGCACTCATCTCACATGCTAGTAAAGTAATGCTCAAAATTCTCCAAGCCAGGCTTCAGCAATATGTGAACCATGAACTTCCAGATGTTCAAGCTGGTTTTAGAAAAGGCAGAGGAACCAGAGATCAAATTGCCAACACCTGCTGGATCATCAAAAAAGCAAGAGAGTTCCAGAGAAACATCTATTTCTGCTTTATTGACTACAACAAATCCTTTCACTATGTGGATCACAATAAACTATGGAAAATTCTTCAAAAGATGGGAATACCAGATCACCTGACCTGCCTCTTGAGAAACCTATATGCAGGTCAGGAAGCAACAGTTAGAACTGGACATGGAACAACAGACTGGTTCCAAATAGGAAAGGGAGTCCGTCAAGGCTATATATTGTCACCCTGCTTATTTAACTTATGTGCAGAGTACATCATGAAAAATGCTGCGCTGGAGGAAGCACAAGCTGGAATCAAGATTGGCGGGAGAAATATCAACAACCTCAGATATGCTGATGACACCACCCTTATGGCAGAAAGTGAAGAGGAGCTAAAAAGCCTCTTGATGAAAGTGAAGGAGGAGAGTGAAAAAGTTGGCTTAAAGCTCAACATTCAGAAAACGAAGATCATGGCATCTGGTCCCATCACTTCATGGGAAATAGATGGGGAAACAGTGGAAACAGTGTCAGACTTTATTTTGGGGGGCTCCAAAATCACTGCAGATGGTGACTGCAGCCATGAAATTAGAAGACGCTTACTCCTTGGAAGAAAAGTTATGACCAACCTAGATAGCATATTCAAAAGCAGAGACATTACTTTGCCAACAAAGATCCGTCTAGTCAAGGCTATGGTTTTTCCTGTGATCATGTATGGATGTGAGAATTGGACTGTGAAGAAGGCTGAGCACCAAAGAATTGATGCTTTTGAACTGTGGTGTTGGAGAAGACTCTTGAGAGTCCCTTGGACTGCAAGGAGATCCAACCAGTCCATTCTGAAGGAAATCAGCCCTGGGATTTCTTTGGAAGGAATGATGCTAAAGCTGAAACTCCAGTACTTTGGCCACCTCATGTGAAGAGTTGACTCATTGGAAAAGACTCTGCTGCTGGGAGGGATTGGGGGCAGGAGGAGAAGGGGACGACCGAGGATGAGATGGCTGGATGGCATCACAGACTCAATGGACCTGAGTCTGAGTGAACTCCGGGAGTTGGTGATGGACAGGGAGGCCTGGTGTGCTGCAATTCATGGTGTCGCAAAGAACTGGACAAAACTGAGCGACTGAAATGAAATGAACTGAACCTCCCCAACCTCCAGCTTTCCACCTGTAAAAAGCAGGTGGTACTAGCATGCTACTTTACATGAGTGTTGCAAGAATGACGTGAAACAATGCCTTTGTGTTGCTTACCTTAAAAAAAATTATCTATTTATTTGGCGGTGCTGGGGCTGGCCCTTCCATTGTTTGTTGCAGCCTGGGGAATCGTTTAGTTGAGGCATGTGGGATCTAGTTCCCGGCCAGGAATCAAAGCCACTATGCCTAACTGGGAGCAGGGAGTCTTAGCCACTGGCCCTCTGGGGACGTCCCTGTTGCCTAGCTTCTGATGCATGATGAACCACCTGAAAACTGGCAACTTAATACACGCTTATTGTCTTCATGCATCTGGGTCAGCTGGTCTAAGCTGGCCTCACTCAGCTGTCTGACCACTGGCAGGCCGTGCCTCGATTCTGCTCCACAACTCCTTTTCTATCACACCATCTCAGCCTTGATCTTTACTGTTAATTTATTTATTATTTTGGTTCTGCTGGGACTTCAGTGCTGGGTGGGCTTTTCCTCATTGCAGTGAGCAGGGCGTACACTAGAGAGGCGGTGCAGGGCTCCTCATTGAGGTGACTCCTCTCGTTGCAGATGCGGGCTCGGGAGCTGGGACGCGGGCTCGGGAGTTGTGACACAGAGTCAAGAGTTCTGAAACAGGCCCAGAAGTTCTGACACGGGGTCAAGAGTTGTGGCACATGGGTTTTGTTGTTTCGCGGTATGTGTGATCTTCCCAGGCCAGGGATCAAACCCGTGCCTCTTGCACTGGAGGCAGATTCGTTACCACTGAGCCACCAGAAAAGTCCTCCGGCTCATCCTCGTGGTGCTCTTGATCAAGTGAAGCAGGAGGGTAAAAATCCAGGTGCCCAAGCCTCTGCTTCCTCACGTGTGCTACTGTCGCATTTGCCAAAGTGAGTCATGTGTCGAGTCCCAGAGTCCAAGTGGCAGGGGACTGTCCAAGGTACAGATAGAGGTGGGGGATTATTTTGATCATTTTGAAAGCAATTTACCACAGCATCAAAAGGGTTAGCACAGTATCTGCCACATTAAAAAAAAAGTAAAACACAAAAAAACATGTAATTAAGATTAGCAGTAACAATCATAACTATTGTTGTTACATGGAGAAACATTTTCTGTAAAGCAAACTGTCGTTATCATCATCATCATCATTGTTAAATATAACCTTCCAGTACTTCCCTGGATTCCTCAGCAGCTTCTCACTGCTCTGTTCTCAGCCCGCTTCTTTTTCATCATGAATCTGTCACTTCCTGCACACCCAGTGATCAACCGCTGTCAAGCAGATGGTGATCTTTAGATCTTGAGAAGGAGTCTGAGTTGGGATCACCTCAAACCAGAATCTGAGCAAGAACTTGGAGGTGAGTGAAGCTGGGAAGCAAGAGAAAGGCAGAGTGAAAGGGGGAAGGAAGAGCATGTTCTCTGTGATGTTGTGGGGAAGGCAGGTTCATGTCTTGAGGGCCTCGAATCCGTGACCATGCTTCCCAACACTGTCTAGACCGAGACAGGAGGACGAGCGTTTGCCCTCCAGCTCTTGCGCCCGTGGCTGAGGGCCGCCCTGGCTCAGCGGGCCACACGCTCGCCCCTCGCTCGTGCCGGCTGGCACACAGGCCCGAGGACTCCCAGGCCAGCCCCGAGCACACGCTACAGAGGCTCTCGGGGCACAGTTGAAGGAGGACCCTCTCCGTGAACAGTGAGTCGGAAATGGGCACCACAGCTGTAGCTGAAGCAGAATGTGGGCCCGAGAGATGTGACCGAGACACCCAGGCATCGTCTACAGATGGGGCCTGACAGCTGAGGATCTCCCGCCGGAGCCCGACCTCAGGACTTCCCAGGAGGTGCTGACGGTAAAGACTCCTCCTGACAACGCAGGAGGTGTGAGTTCCAGCCCTGTGTTGGGAAGATCCTCCGGAGGAAGGCGCGGCAACCCACCAGTATTCATGCCTGGAGAATCTCTGGGACACAGGAGCCTGGCGGGCTGCAGTCCACAGGGTCACACAGAGTCGGGCACAAATGAGGCGGCTTAGCGCACACGCGCCTGACATCAGGATTCCACTGCACACTGACCCTCCCTGCCCGCAACAGCTCTCTGATGCTGGGCATCTCTGCTGGTCCTGGAAACACATCCAGGAAAATGCTCCCCCCATGAAGGAAGAAACACAGCCTGATCAGTAAGCTCCAGCTTGTTTCACAGTTTAATGGAGATATATTTGTTTCAGGCAGGCCCATTTTCAAAGATCATTTTTAACATGTTCAGTGTTGCACGTGCAAGCATCTATTTGTCCTTCTCTTTGAACAGGTGTTTTTAAGAAACTGCCTCTCCTACAAAAAAAAAACAAAAACCCTGGCTATCAGGTTTTTCACACAAGCACTCAAAAAAACATGAAGAACAAAAGCTTAGGGTCATGTTTATTCTAATAAGTTGGTGCTTAAGTATTCAGCGTGATTTTCTTTCTTACCTTTTAGCAGCAGCAGGGACCAAAAAAAAAAAAAACCTATTCTGTCTTGGCACTTTTTCACCAAAAAGCCAATTAAAATCCTCTGTATTTATGTGTCCTTATGTTTGGATGAGATGCATTTAAATATCGGCATCATTGACATAGGAATGATACCCCGTCCAGATGTCTTTCATACACAAGATCCTCATAGTTTAAAGATTCCTTACAGACTGCTTGTTTGTGAAAGAAAGAGAGAATGAGAGAAAGAGTCAGTTAACTTGGCAAGAATGAAACAATATCTTGACATCAGAACAGAAAGTTAAAGGCAAAGATGCCGGGCCATCCTAGGCATTTCCGTCTTCCTACCGGCTTGTACGGGGCAGGCTATGTTTTCTTTCGTAATTAATCACAGCCTAGGCATGTAGCACTTAAGTGCCTGTGACTTGCTTGGAAGCCAGTAGGAACCACGCTGGGCTGGGAGGGCCGTAAGATCAAGGCGTTTATGATTGTTCTTGGGAATTAACTGATAAATAATGCATCTAACATCCCACTGACTCAAGGAGCACTGGGTTTGATCTTAGAAATTCACTTACAGAAGTTTTGTAAACAGATCTGAAATGACTTCTGATATACTCCATGCTTTCCCATGCATTTTATGTAAATACATAGGCACTTGGAGGAAGTCTGATAAAGACACTTAAGTGCCTGTGACTTGCTTGGAAGCCAGTAGGAACCACGCTGGGCTGGGAGGGCCGTAAGATCAAGGCGTTTATGATTGTTCTTGGGAATTAACTGATAAATAATGCATCTAACATCCCACTGACTCAAGGAGCACTGGGTTTGATCTTAGAAATTCACTTACAGAAGTTTTGTAAACAGATCTGAAATGACTTCTGATATACTCCATGCTTTCCCATGCATTTTATGTAAATACATAGGCACTTGGAGGAAGTCTGATAAAGGCATATATGTTTGTGTTATTTCTTTTCCTTTTCAATTTGACAAAGCTATTTTTACCTCAAAGTGGTTTTAGCCACAGACAGATGAAAAATGTGCTCCTTGGTTGCTCTTGTGATTGCATCTGAAATAAAAATAATGACATTGCCTGGTTCTCTGTAAATATGATTTTTTAAACAAAGTGAAATACACTCCGATGCAAAAATACCATATTATGATTCCAACAGTTATATTATACACCTGAAATCTCTGGTGATATTGATGGAAAGGAAAAATACTGAGAAAAGAGGTTTGAGAAAACTGGATATGAAATTTCTGCAATGATGCATGATCTCACAGACAAGAGCTCGATACGCTAGGCTGTGAACAGGGAATAGTTACTTCTGATTAACATGTCGACAAGCTGTCATTCACATATTCTCTGGGCTGCAACCGACAGGCCATTTACTGGCGTTAGAACTGGATTGTTCAAATGAGGAATCAGAATCAACTAAGACGATTTAATACATGTCACTTAAGCAGTATTTTCCAGGAAGCACACCCCAGGCAGCAGAACGTAGGCTCAGTAGCGCTGAGTCCCTGAGAAAGGAAAATGGTGCAGATGAATGAATTTGATCTAAAACTTCACTAATGAGATATTTCACAGTCTGGTTTTCAAACTAAATTTTAAAAGTTGATATGTATTTTATACTCGGGGTACCTTTTCATTCAAACTAACCACATTTTAAATGCTCAGTAGCCACATTAACACCCAGCATATCGGACCACACAATTCTAAATAACTCCAAGTCCTCAGTCCTGAAAGAAAAGCTTCATCTATTAAGAAAATTATAATTTAATAATAATGTAATAAGAGTAGCAGTAAAAATAAGAACAGCCAACACTGGTATCATGCTTATTATGTATGTTGTTCTAAGCACTTCATAGGCATGGGTTCACTGACTCTTCACAGTTACGCTATGAGAACCACATGCCTAACAGATGGAGAACATCAAGGATGGTTGCACTGGCTCGGATGGTGGAGAGTCACCCCGGAGACCCGGGTTCAATCCTCGGGTCAGGAAGATCCCTTGGAAGAGGGGGCAGCCCACGCCAGTGTTCTTGCCTGGGAAATCCTGTGGACAGAGGAGCCTGATAGGCTGCAGTCCACGGGGTTGCGAACACATCAGACATGACCTAGCAAGCAAGCAACAACACAGAAAAGAGGAGGCGGCAGTGAGCCACTGCCGATTTCAGAAACAAGGACAAAGGGTGTCTCATCCAGAGCACGTCGAACTTCACATGAGTCAAGGAGACTGTCAGGCTTAGTCAACAAATTAGAATACATTGTGTCACAAAATATATACTAAAACAAAGTGAGCCACATTGTTTTAAAATAAGAGGGTAAGGACTTCCCCGGTGGTCCAGTGGCTCAGAATCCGTGCTTCTGGTGCAGAGGGCCCATCCCTGGTCAGGGAACTAGCAGCCGAAAAGCTGCGTAAATAAATAAAGACAAAAGGGTGGGGGATATGCCATAGAAATAGGAAAAAAAGCAAGCAAACTTGGGATCAGAGCACCAGGTCTGGTATTACTAACTGTTGAAGGACTGCTTTAGAAAGGAGGTGTTAAACAAAAGGAAAAGTCAGATTGGTGACTTAAAGTAGAAACAAACTACATACACTGAATTAAAGAGCACTGAAATATATTTTAAAAGTGTCTCCAAATTTTAGTAATTCACATTCTGGTTCTGTGAGTTTTTACTATATCTTCATAAAATTTATAATTTGCTTAATATGATTTCTTTAAATTGAATTATTTTCAGTTCAATAAAAACAGAAGCTCTACATCCTTGTAAAAAGTACAAAAACAATTTCTCCTGCTGTAAAAAGATTACTATTTCACAAATCAAAAAATAATTAGTAAATTTCCCCAGATGCTATTGTCACCGAAGAAACAGGGGGAAATATACCCTCAAACTGGATAAAGAAGGAGTTTTAAAGAAAGACTGTTTACAAGGTTGTGGGATGGGGGGGGCAAGCTTAGAAATCAGCAAGAAAAGGTGCAATGATACGGAGACAGCAACAGCGTGGAGCAGTCCCAGCCCTTGACTGGAAGGAAGACAGGGAACGATAACCGCTCAGAAGGAGCAGCTGTAGGCCGGGGGGCAGCTGGGGGGCAACAGATACAGACTGGGCTTCTGGTGACGGAGGACAGCGGCCCAGAGTGACCCCAGCCAAGAAGGAGCCAGGGGTGCAAAGACCCTCTCCTCGTGACGCCCCAGGCTTGCCCGTGTCCTCTTGGTGGGGTCCAACAGAAACCCAGAGCACAAAGGAGCCGGGTTATTCGGAACACGCTGGTCCACTCCTGGGCTGGCGATCCCAGGAAGGGGCGTGTGGTTCAAGATGCACAGGACTTTCCCAGATGCTGCCCAGTATTCTCTCTGGAGTGGCTCTTCTCTACCGTCAAGCGGAATTAGTGGAGTTAGCAAAGTCATAAAAATATGCTGATGCCAACGAGTTGAAATTTTCTTCTATCATAATGAAGACAAATGAAAAAGAAATAACTCTCTCACCATATTATCCAATGTTATTCATAATATGCCCTTTAAAACATCTTACTATTTAAACCACCTTACCAGCACCTTTATAAGAATTTCCCACTTTGAAATATGTATTCATCTTTTTGAGATACAGCAAGAGCACAGAAATCATAAACGTGCTGGTTGTTGGAAGCATCATCATAACATTCCATCACTGACAATCAGAAGGTTATAGAAGAAAAGGTAAAATACAGACAAACCTGAACAGCGCAGTCCAAGGGTAGAATTTAAATATTGCTGTGGAAAGCTACAGAATGTGGCTCTTTCTTAGGTGTGTGCAGGTTATTTATAAGTACCAGTCATAAGCTAGATGCAGAGAAAATTCAAAATTTCAAAGATTGGGAGATAGAATCACCCTCAGTTCCCGACAATAATGTGGTGTACCCAGAAATACGCAACAATTGAGGAAACAGAACTTCTTGGCCCCAAAACATATTTTTAATATAAATAACTCAGGCCACAGAGACAGTCAAAAGTACAATTGCTGAATTACTAGAACATGATGATACTGAACACTCTATAAAATGTAGCATGATGCCAAGGAGTTGCTAAAATGAAAGAAATGAAAAAAGGCAGAATCATAAACATTTTCCTTAGCTAAAATAGAAAGAAGCTGATGGTGTGCTCAATATAAAAATGTAAGAAAAAGAACTCAGGCAAGCAGAACAATAGAATTAATACACTTAAAAACAAATTCATGTACAGGGAAGCAGAAAAAAGTAGAAATGACAAGTGCATGAAGTAACTGAAAAGAAAATTGAGTTAATACGTGTAAAGTGTACATTCATGTACTGGGATATAGAAAAAGTAAAACTGACAAATACATAAAATAGTGCTTTGAATATAAAATAGATAAACTACTTTATTAGTAAAAAAGAATATATTAACATCCAAACCTAAGGATGTGAAAAATGGAACTGATTAAAAGGATTCTAAAAGAATATTTCCTCCAATATATGCTAATAATTTTGAGGATGTGAATAGACCGTTTTCTATAAATATAAAAGTACTGTACTGCAAATTGACTCAACAAAAGATAGAATACTTGAATAGACCCCAAACCAAGGAAGAAATTGAGAAAGTTGTCCAAGATCCGCTTCTCAATAAAGTTCCAGACAATTTCATGCATGAATTCATTCAGACCTTCAAGAAACAGATAATTCACAAGCTTTTAAAATTGCCCTAAAGCATAAAGTTAGAATTAATGCTTCCTAATTCTTTCTGTAAAACCGCTATAGCATAAATGCCTAAACTTGTCAGGGATAACACTGAAAGCAATACCTATAAACCAAACCCACGAGTCACAGAATTTCAGCAAACAGAATCCACATTACATTTAAACAATAATAATGCAGTGAGCCAAGTGGGGTTTTGTTCAGATTCTCAAGAAGAATTCAGTGTTAAAATATTTTAATTCAGCTTATAAAGAGGCAGAAAGTAATAAAATAATATGGTCATATCCATAAGTGCCAAAAACTTATCTGGTAGAATTCAGCAGCCAATTCTATGTTTATTTAATATCAAAACATAATGTCATTTACTATAAAGCAAATAGGGCTGCTAAAATTTTAACAAGATTCAAATAAATTAAACTCTGAATCAATTACTGAAGAATGAATCACAATGATTTGTTTGCACATCAACAGCTTTCAGTTTTGACAGGAGAGAGCCACTTGCTTCTGAGAGAAAGGGAAGTCTGAATAGGAAAGTGTGGACTTCAGAGCCTGAGAAGAAGGTGCGCGTGGGGCCAGCGGTGAGCATGGCGTTTAGCCGCTCAGTCGGGCCTGACTCCTTGCGAGGCCCTGCAGAGCAGCACGCCAGCCTCCCTGTCCTCCACCATCTCCCAGAGCCTGCTCAAACCCTCCTCTATCGCGCCGCTGATGCCATGTAGCCATCGCATCCTCCGTCGTCCCCTTCTCCTCCCGCCTTCAATCCCTCCCAGCATCAGGCTCTGTTCCAATGAGGCAGCTCTTCGCATCTGGTGGCCAAAGTATTGGAGCTTCAGCTTCAGCGTCAGTCCTTCCATTGCATATTCAAGCTTGAATCCTTTAGGACGGACTGGTGTGATCTCCTTGCCGACCAAGGGACGCTCACTCACAACCATTATCCAGGAGGAAGGGCCACGGACACAGGGACTGGGACAGAGTCCTGCCTGATGTCCTGGGGGAAAGCGTCATAATTTATCAGTTTAACAAAAAGTGAGGAGAAACCTGGACAGTTTTCCAGTTCATCTCCTCAATGTGGACGACTCAGCTGCACCTGTGAGCTCCTGCGTGAAGTGACACGCATGAACTCTTGTGTCTCCTTGAATCTAGTAGAGCTATGTATACAGCCGAGATTAACCAAGTGATCACCAGCATTCTGATTTCCGCTGGGCTGTTGAAAATCTCACTACACCAATAACACTTCCGCATTTTTGCCTGTTCAAGCTTTTTATGCTGCCTAAAGTTAAAGTTGGCTGCAATTAAACACAAGTTGTTGTCTAAAAAGCCCATTATTGTCCTTGTTTAGCTGCCTAATTTCCTTCCATAATATATTCTTAGAGGTGCTTCCAATCACTTTTTCCTAGCTAATTTGGGAAACACACTTTACAAAGGGCAGGTAATTTTAAAAGCATCATTGTAATGTTGGTCTTTCATTATTTCTCTAATAAACAACTTAATTGGTACCGGCTGAGGCCACCTACAGATCAACCTTTAGACAAACCTTGTATATTCAAGGTATAAAACTTCTTCCTGAGCCCAGTCATATTATCTTAGGGGAAATTTTGGGAAAGACTGCAGGTTTAAGTTTCCTCTTTCTGCTTCCTTCAGCTCCCTTCAACCCCATTTACCAGTTCATGTCCTGGAGAAGCAAGCGTAATTGCAGGAGCTCTAAGAAATGAAGGGAAGAATCTGTCACATCCTATTTTTACCAATTTTGCTTTGAAAGCTTTCGATGTGTAACTCCTTTTATTAAATGCATTTATGCATATGTTCTCTACAAGAGAAGAAAGTGCGTGTGTGCTGGCCGCTGTGTCGAGGATGTCATTTGGAGAATCAACCTCAATTAAATCTAATTACATTCCCCTTCAAGTCGAAGAGCACGAAAAGGGTCCATAAACTTTATTTTAATTGTAAGTCAATTACATTGTCAAGACGCAGAAAAAATATTGAACAGATATGACAGAGGCTTCCTACATGCGCCATGGGCTGCCAAGCAAAGGGATGATTTTCCAGTCCACATTCAGGTGTTAGCCAAACTGCTGTTTCACTCTTGAACTAATACCATTGTTTCCAACGGAGACGAAACCTGATGCTGAAAAGACATTCTTGTGATGTAGAAAGCAGGATGAAGCATTCATGCAAACCAGTCAGCCAAAGGAACAGACAAGACAGGAATTCTCTTAAATTCAGATAACCAGCCTTACTGGAAACTGTGGCCAAAAATAACAGTCAAGAATTTTATAGACATTTTTGATCTTTCATAGGCTTCTGGGAAATAACTCCATAAAATCATTCCAGGGAAATGTGACACTGTGATTGGCCAGGTCCAAGTCACACAATCCCTCCTGCAACTGAGGGTGGAATTAATTCCCCCAGAGCACCTGGGCCAAGAGCATTTGCGTGT
The DNA here is from genome assembly GCA_006410675.1 of Oreotragus oreotragus. Taxonomy (NCBI): domain Eukaryota; kingdom Metazoa; phylum Chordata; class Mammalia; order Artiodactyla; family Bovidae; genus Oreotragus; species Oreotragus oreotragus. The sequence continues at coordinate 419,472 of SJYX01016230.1, forward strand.
ATACAGTTCTATGTATGTGTTTCCGGCCGTGCTAGGCCTCTGCCGCTGTGCAGGCTTTCTCATGGCGTGGGACTGCGCCTGAGCTGTGGTGTGCGGGCTTCTTGCTGCAGCGGCTTCTCTCGCTTCTCCTGCTGCAGAGCGCGGGCTCCAGGGCCCAGGATCACCCCTAGCTGGGACTCACGGGCTCCGGCGTTGTGGCCGCCGGCTCCAGAGCACAGGCTCTCTAGTTGTGGCACGCGGACTTAGTTGCTCCACAGCATATGAGATGAGATCTTCCCAGGTCAGGGGTCGAACCTGTGTCTCCTGCATTGGCAGGTGGATCTTTACCACCGAGCCACTAGGGAGGCCTTGGCATGTCATTAATGTTACTGAAAATAGGGTCTGGCTGCTCAGCGCTCAAAAGCTAATTAAGAGGCAGAGTCTCTGGAAAGGAACGTCTACTTCAGAGACAAACAGCCGGGGGAGCAGGGCACGGGGCGGTCTGGTGTCCAAAGGCGGACCCCCCACTGATAATCAGCGGGCAGGGCTTTCATAGGCTAGGGAGGGGGCTACGCTCAAGCCCACCGTCATTTCCAACAGTCGTCTTGAAACCGGTCGTGTGGGGTCTGATCAGCGTCGTCTTGAATGTTTTGAGCAGTCCCAGGGTCAGCGCGTCCCCGCTTCTTGAGGTCAGTTCCGGGAAACGTGGACGGTTGCATCATGCCTAAAGTCTGGTCACCACCGGCAACGTCTTCCGCCTGTCAGGGCTCTCAGTGCCTGTAAGGCAGCTCACAGGACACAGCTCAGGTCCTCACTCCTTCAGGAGGAACTAACGGTCCTCAACTTTGTTTAATTATCGGTTAATAATGGCTTATTATTTATTAATAATATTTAATTAACAATAAACTTTCTTGGTCTTGTTTGACTGTCTTCCCTTGCTTCTGCATTTTCTCACTTCTCTGACTAAGCTTACTCTTTGACTAGCATTTCCTAGGCATGGTGGGGAAGGACCACAGGGTCCTGCTCCGTTTAATTCACAGAAGACAGGCGAGGGGGTACAGGCAGCACAGAGAGCCGTCTTCCACTGTCGCAGAGACTAGAATTATTCCCGTGACTGCTCTAGTTCTTGCATACTAGCTCTGTCTCCGAGGCGCCTCCATGGAGCTAGTCCCTCCTACAGGGCTAAACGACGGCCTTCGGGCAACGGTCCCCTTGTTGGCTGTGACAGCCCTGCTGGCCGCACCTCTTGGCCTAGCCCACACTTCCCGCTGTCGGAGTCTCTCTGAGGACTTCTATCTGCTCTGAGCTTCAGTCACTTTGTGATTCTTCTCAGAACTGTGCTCACTGCCATCTTCTGGAAACTGAGGCTTCCCCGTAAGCGACTTCTTAGGGCTTCCCGGGCAGCTCAGCAGGAAGAACCTGCCTGGCAAGCAGGAAACGTGGGCTCCGTCCCTGGGTTGGGAAGATCCCCTGGAGAAGGGCACGCAGCCCACTCTATCATTCTTCCTTGGGTAATCCCACGCAGCGGAGAGCCTGGAGAGCTGCAGTCCACGGGCTTGCAAAAGAGCCAGACACGGCCTAGCGACCAAACAACACCAGCTCCCCATTTTCACCTCTGAAAGAATACTAGGCTCCTACCTTTAGCAAACAAAGGTTCAGAGAGCATGAGGTGACGGTTATACGGCTTAGACTTTTTCTTTCCTCTCTACTTAGAAACAGTTCACTGTATTTTATATGTTCTTATAATTATAATATATAATTACAGTATATTGTTATAGATTTATATTACTTGTATGATTATATCGATGCTTTTGAACTGTGGTGTTGGAGAAGACTCTTGAGAGTCCCTTGGGCTGCAAGGAGATCCAACCAGTCCATCCTGAAGGAGATCAGCCCTGGGATTTCTTTGGAAGGAATGATGCTAAAGCTGAAACTCCAGTATTTTGGCCACCTCATTCGAAGAGCTGACTCATTGGAAAAGACTCTGATGCTGGGAGGGAATGGGGGCAGGAGGAGAAGGGGACGACCGAGGATGAGGTGGCTGGATGGCATCATGGACTCGATGGACGTGAGTCTGAGTGAACTCCGGGAGATGGTGATGGACAGGGAGGCCTGGCGTGCTGCGATTCATGGGGTTGCAAAGAG
>SJYX01016230.1:421761-450808 GCA_006410675.1 Oreotragus oreotragus
TGGTGATGGACAGGGAGGCCTGGCGTGCTGCGATTCATGGGGTCGCAAAGAGTCGGACACGACTGAGTGACTGAACTGATTATATTATGTATTTATAAATGCATTTTAAATGATATAATTAAATAATTACATATTATATCATTATAATATAAATATAATTCTTTATATGTAATATAAATATAAATATATATCCTCTTTTTCTGGAACAAAGAGCAATTGTAAATATCAGGAGTAACAAAGTCAGTAGCTTACAGGAACCGAGCAAGTGATGAAAATGATGACGCGTCCGTGTGGGGATTTGCAGAGGGCGTGCACACCTCTTCTAACGGAAAACACTGTTTTTTAGGCCCAGCCACTGAGTGCCAAGTGCGAAAGTGAGACCCACATGGCCAGGCCTTTCAAGGGAAACTAGAACTTCATCCTAACCCTGAATCACCTTCAAAGATCTGACCTGAACATTGGTGGGTGATATGGAAAGTTAAAGCTATCCCTAGTTATTTATTTTTGTCTTTATTAAAGGCATAAAAATAGAAATATTTGGTTTATTAAAGTGGAAAAGAGATTGGTGGAAAGGGTGTTAGCTCGATCACAGTGCCCACAAGGAGCTTGCACAGCTGGCTGGGAGGGGGCCAGAGCTGCGGGTTAGAGTCGGAGCACAGGTTTCCTGCGTGCGAGGTCACTCAGTTGTGCTTGATTTTGGGCCCCCATGAAGGGGAGCCCATCAGGTTCCTCTGTCCATGGGATTTTAGGAATACCGGAGTGGGTTGCCATTACCTCCTCCAGGGGATCTTCCCAACCCAGGGATCGAATCTGAGTCCTTTGGACCTCCTGTGTTGGCAGGAGGATTCTGCACCCCTGAGCCACACGGGAAGTCCTTACAGACCCGGTTCTGGGACGGGAAGGCCCCAGTCTGCTGGACACTCACCAAGGCAGGCTGGGCTCTCCACGGCCCCTGTCCCTGAATACTGGGGACTGTCTCCACCTCACTGTTGAGTCCTGGACGAATCCTGCCTCTTCCCGGAGCGCTCAGCAACTGAGCTTAGCCATGTGCTCAAAATGAAGCTGCCAAGGGTGGATAAGAACATGAATCTGAGATTTTGGTATCCTCTGTGGGACCTTAAGACATGTTCAGTGATTTTCTAGACACCAGACAGGGGTGTATGTGCGTGGCACGCACAAGCCAAAGGGCAATCAACTGAGCTTAGCCATGTGCTCAAAATGAAGCTGCCAAGGGTGGATAAGAACATGAATCTGAGATTTTGGTATCCTCTGTGGGACCTTAAGACATGTTCAGTGATTTTCTAGACACCAGACAGGGGTGTATGTGCGTGGCACGCACAAGCCAAAGGGCAAACGTCTGCTACGCGCCCCGGGAAACAACAACAAAAAAGCAACTATTCTATGTTCAGCAATATTTTTTTCCTTTAAAACCTCCACAATTTACTATGCTTTTAAATAAAAAGGAAATAAGATCACGTTTATATTTGGAATCACTAGTTTTTTATTCATTAGTGTTAAGGTTTTACCTTTGAAAGTTACACAGGGTCATAAAATAATAATATATCCCTTGTTTGGGACATAAAACAAAAATGTAATGATCTCCCTGCGAGAGGTAAAAATGGAAATATTTGGATGAGTGAGCAAAAGCCTTACAGCCGCCTTTGGAGAAAACCCACTGGGGGGTCCTTAGTGACGGGTGGTATCAAAAACAAGGAGCTCAGCCTTTTAGGTTAGAATCACCTGGAAAGATCGAAAGGGCTTAAAAGTGCTGATGGCCAGGCCTTCCCCAGGGCCTGGGACTTAACCTGCCCGAAATTACTGCTACAGGTGGGGCTTCCCTGGTGGCTCAGCGGGAAAGAATCTGCCTGCCAATGCAGGAGAGGTGCATTTGACCCTGGGCTGGGGAGATGCCCTGGAGAACGAAACGGCTACCTAATCTAGAACTCTTGCCTAGAAACCCAATGGACAGGGTGCCCTGGAAGGCTACAGTCTGTGGGATCACAAAAGACTCAGACCTAACTCAGCTACTAAACAACAACAGACATATATATACACATGGCTGGGGCTTCCCGGGTGGCATTAGTGGTAGAGAAACTGCCTGTCAGTGCAGGAGATGTAAGACACACGGGCCTGATCCCTGGGTTGGGAAGATCCCCTGAAGGAGGGCACGGCAACCCACTCGTGTTCTTGCCTGGAGAATCTCTTCATCAGGGGACCCCGGTGGGTACAGTCCATGGGGTTGCAAAGAGTCGGACACGACTGAAGCGATTTAGCTGGCACGTGTGTGTGTGTGTGTGTATTCTAAAGACCTGTGCACACTGTCTGCCTGTTGGCCCACTGTCTGTCCCTGACAGTGAGCGCCTCCTTGCGTGTGTACCCCATTCTAAAGCCCTGTGTACACTGTCTGCCTGTTGGTTCACCGCCTGTCCCTGATGGTGAGTGCCTCCTTGCATTTGGACCCTGTTCTAAAGCCCTGTGTACACTGTCTGCCTGTTGGCCCACTGTCTGTCCCTGACAGTGAGCGCCTCCTTGCGTGTGTACCCCATTCTAAAGCCCTGTGTACACTGTCTGCCTGTTGGTTCACCGCCTGTCCCTGATGGTGAGTGCCTCCTTGCATTTGGACCCTGTTCTAAAGCCCTGTGTACACTGTCTGCCTGTTGGCCCACCGTCTGTCCCTGACAGTGAGCGCCTCCTTGCGTTTGTACCCCATTCTAAAGCCCTGTGTACACTGTCTGCCTGTTGGTTCACCGCCTGTCCCTGATGGTGAGTGCCTCCTTGCATTTGGACCCTGTTCTAAAGCCCTGTGTACACTGTCTGCCTGTTGGCCCACCGTCTGTCCCTGACAGTGAGCGCCTCCTTGCGTGTGTACCCCATTCTAAAGCCCTGTGTACACTGTCTGCCTGTTGGTTCACCGCCTGTCCCTGATGGTGAGTGCCTCCTTGCATTTGGACCCTGTTCTAAAGCCCTGTGTACACTGTCTGCCTGTTGGCCCACCGTCTGTCCCTGACAGTGAGCGCCTCCTTGCGTGTGTACCCCATTCTAAAGCCCTGTGTACACTGTCTGCCTGTTGGTTCACCGCCTGTCCCTGATGGTGAGTGCCTCCTTGCATTTGGACCCTGTTCTAAAGCCCTGTGTACACTGTCTGCCTGTTGGCCCACCGTCTGTCCCTGACAGTGAGCACCTCCTTGCGTGTGTACCCCATTCTAAAGCCCTGTGTACACTGTCTGCCTGTTGGTTCACCACCTGTCCCTGATGGTGAGTGCCTCCTTGCGTTTGTACACTATTCTAAAGCCCTGTGTACACTGTCTGCCTGTTGGTCCACCGTCTGTCCCTGATGGTGAGCGCCTCCTTGCGTTTGGACCCTGTTCTAAAGCCCTGTGTACACTGTCTGCCTGTTGGCCCACCGCCTGTCCCTGACGGTGAGCGCCTCCTTGCGTTTGTACACTATTCTAAAGCCCTGTGTACACTGTCTGCCTGTCGGCCCACCGCCTGTCCCTGATGGTGAGCGCCTCCTTGCGTTTGTACACTATTCTAAAGCCCTGTGTACACTGTCTGCCTGTCGGCCCACCGCCTGTCCCTGATGGTGAGCGCCTCCTTGCGTTTGTACACTATTCTAAAGCCCTGTGTACACTGTCTGCCTGTCGGCCCACCGCCTGTCCCTGATGGTGAGCGCCTCCTTGCGTTTGTACACTATTCTAAAGCCCTGTGTACACTGTCTGCCTGTCGGCCCACCGCCTGTCCCTGATGGTGAGCGCCTCCTTGCGTTTGTACACTATTCTAAAGCCCTGTGTACACTGTCTGCCTGTCGGCCCACCGCCTGTCCCTGATGGTGAGCGCCTCCTTGCGTTTGTACACTATTCTAAAGCCCTGTGTACACTGTCTGCCTGTCGGCCCACCGCCTGTCCCTGATGGTGAGCGCCTCCTTGCGTTTGTACACTATTCTAAAGCCCTGTGTACACTGTCTGCCTGTCGGCCCACCGCCTGTCCCTGATGGTGAGCGCCTCCTTGCGTTTGTACACTATTCTAAAGCCCTGTGTACACTGTCTGCCTGTCGGCCCACCGCCTGTCCCTGATGGTGAGCGCCTCCTTGCGTTTGTACACTATTCTAAAGCCCTGTGTACACTGTCTGCCTGTCGGCCCACCGCCTGTCCCTGATGGTGAGCGCCTCCTTGCGTTTGTACACTATTCTAAAGCCCTGTGTACACTGTCTGCCTGTCGGCCCACCGCCTGTCCCTGATGGTGAGCGCCTCCTTGCGTTTGTACACTATTCTAAAGCCCTGTGTACACTGTCTGCCTGTCGGCCCACCGCCTGTCCCTGATGGTGAGCGCCTCCTTGCGTTTGGACCCTATTCTAAAGCCCTGTGTACACTGTCTGCCTGTTGGCCCACCACCTGTCCCTGATGGTGAGCGCCTCCTTGAGTTTGTACACTATTCTAAAGCCCTGTGTACACTGTCTGCCTGTTGGCCCACCGTCTGTCCCTGATGGTGAGCGTCCTTGCGTTTTCTATCCTGAAGACTTCCTTGGCTCTGTTCCACGTCTTCCCTGGTTTTCTTCAGAGCACCTGAGCACTAAGGTTACCTTGGATATTTACTCCTTTTCCTACAGTTGATTAGATTTCAGTTATCGCTTACAGGAGTTTGATTACAAAAATGTCCCATGTTTTCCCCTTTCCTGGGACCAGGTCCCTTGCAGTGTGGATTCGTACCTCCTCCCCAAGGAGGCAGAGTCTATTTCCCCTCAGCCCCTTGAATTCAGGCTGGCCTGTGATTGGCTTTAGCCAACGGAATGCAGAAGAGCAAGAGCGGTCCGTTCTCAGCGTGGGTCAAGGTCTTTCCACTTTTCCTCTTGGGGCTCGGATTTTACTGGAACAGGTCCTGCTAAGTTGAGGATAAAAGGCTGAGAGGTTGTTGCTGAACCATGAGAGCCACTGGGATTCCTGGCCTCTGGAGAAGAATGCAATCCGGGGCCAGAGACGAGGCTTGATTTCTCAGAGCTTGTGTGTGATAAAGTTTTATTAAAGTATAAAAGAGGTAGAGACAGCTTCTGACATAGACATCAGAAGAGGGCAGGAAGAGTGCCCCCTGGTAGCCTTTAGCAGGAAGTTATATAGCTACCAGCAGCCTGCTAATTAAAGAAAGGAAATATCTCAAAACTCAGAGAATGGCACCAGGCCCCTCACCCACAAGGTGCGTTTTGAGATAACACTGGCGATAATCCAGATGAGTCATCCTGGGCCCGAGCGACACGAATCTTGAAGAAAGGCAGATTCCCATTCAAATGCATCGTTTCATTGACATGGATTAGGAGAACAATGTGTGAGTATAACATATTGGTCTGTCAAGTTGGTTCTGAGCCTTTAGGGGGAACCGACCTGAAGACAGAGTCTAGTGGAAATGCATAGTATATAAACATAGCTTAAGACAAACATTTCCATAGAAAAATACATTGCTTAGCTCAAGGTTTGAGAAAAGTTAAGTTCAGGTGGAACCAGGTGTCATTATGGCAGCACAGAATTTTAAGGGAAATCTCTTTTAAAATTTGTATCGAGAAGAGGAAAAAAATATAACACTAGTTTTTGTTTGCTCCTGCTGCTTAAGAAATAAAATTGCCTGACACTTGCAGCCTATTTGCTCTGTTTGGAGACCCCTGGCCTCCCTGCCTGTTACCCTCTCGAGTCCATGCGCAAGAGAGCCAGCGTCCCAGGCAAGGCCCTCGTAGACGAGCCGGCAGCCGACCCGTTGCGGCCGAGCTCAGCTGAGCTGCCTTGCCACAGGAGGCTGACTTCAGGGGTGCGGACAGCAAGCAGCCCAGATGCCCTGTAGGCTCCTGAGTGATTGTAAGTGCTTTCCTTTAGGCAGCTGTCCGTTACTGCTGGGCACGACTCCCAGCATCATGGAGGCGACAGACCACAGCGTGGAAGAGGAAGCAGACAGAACAGGCTGCATCTTGAAAGCAGGGCTCCATCTCAGCCGGGCTGTGGACTTTGAGCTCTATGCCCGGTGTCTACGGAAACGACATTCCAACTGGAAAACCAGACCCCCCCGGAAGGAAGAGCCCCAGAGCTCCCACCTAGACTCTCTCGCGCCTAAAAGGATGCCCTAATTATCTGTGTAACCGAATAGAATCACACAGTCTATTATGCTTATTGGGGTGTGGCCACAGGCCTATTGATAACTGTCCGCTGTTAACTACCTAGGCTTAAGGCATATGAATCATGGGTTAACTTTGATTGTATCTTTCTTTTCCTTTGTTCAGACTAGTTTCAGGGAATCTGGGGAGGTGGGTTTGGGCACGTACTCTTACGGTATATGAGGTTTTCAAAAGCTGGTGGGGGTCCTTGGCTAAGAGGAGACTCTGCCTTGGGCCCGCTGGTGTGATCAGCTGCACTCCACTATCTGCATCGTGCTTCTGAGTGTTTCCCGGAACATGTCGCTACAGCAGCTTCACCCTCTGTTCCAAGAACCAAGAGTGATGCTTGATACATAGAAAAATATCTGGGTAAAAAAACGTTGGTAGGTGTTTGAAAGGATGAAGAATTGAAAAACAACAGCAAAAATACCTCTTCATACACTAGCCCAATTACACAGAAAATATTTGTATAAAAAATACGTTGGCAGATGTTTGAAAGCTGAAGAACTGAACTTAAAAGACATTTTTTTCATGCACTAGCCCAATTACATTTTTCCAACTTGGTCTAGAACCAACCTCAGCAATGTGATAAGTTTGTTCATGCTATTAACTCAGTTCTTCTGGGCATCCACAGCAATTACTGGAAAAGACAAAAAACCAATATTAGAATAGACACTGCCACTAAATAAGAAGGATTCAAGTATTTATATCTACTCTCTCTCTCTCTGCAGAGTCTATAAATACGCCAACCCGGACAAGCTCTATAGGTGTTACCTGAAGCAGATTACAGCTGAGAGACCACCGAGGTTTTCCACTTCCCTTTGGGCAATTGATCACTCACATAGAAAGAAGAGTTCCCTGTTTTGTTTCTGCCTAATCATTTATTGTGATGTCACAGGGAAGATAAGAAATCTTGGAAACTCTAACCAAAATCAGCTTGATTTATCCATTGTCATGGCAGGAGAGGAAAACGTGGGTATTCAGTTTTAAGGATTATCTCCTTTAAAGTATGTGCAAAAACAGCTGAGTCTACATATTAGGAGCATTTGAAACAGTTTTAGATGGATTCAGGGCTGCACTGGTTTCTGCCTTTAGATCATAAAGTCCTTAGGCTGCCAGCTTCCATCTCCTCTCAGCAGCTGCAAAGGTGCTGCGAGTCACTCAGGCATGTCTGACTCTCTGAGACCCCATAGACTGTAGTCTGCCAGGCTCCTCTGTCCATGGGATTCTCCAGGCAAGAATACTGGAGTGGATTGCCATTCCCTTCTCCAGGGGATCTTCCCAACTCAGGGATCGAACCCAGGTCTCCTGCCTCCTGCACTGCAGGCAGACTCTTTACCATCTGGGCCACCAAAGGTGCTGAGTACTCTGCAAATTGTAGATGCCGCTGACTAACTGACAGAAATGGAACTTTAGAACTTTACTGATAAAGTTACTGCTTAAAGATTCCTGCTGTCATTTAAAAAAAGCAAAGTTAATATCTAATTTGGCTCAGACGGTAAAGCATCTGCCTGCATTGAGGGAGCCCTGGGTTCGATCCCTGGGTCGGAAAGATCCCCTGGAGAAGGGAATGTGATTGCTGTTTTAGTTAATTTCCATTTATATGCACTATCAGTTAATTCAGTTAAAACACTGGGCTTTTAAAAAATATTGGGCCTTTAAAAACGTGAGTATTTTATACTGAAGTGAGTTTCTCTTTGTGCATGTGCTAACAAACCGTGCATCTATCTGAGTGTCATGAACTGTTTTTCCCCCCTTTCCCTTGCTCTCTCCCTCCTTACCTTTCTGTTTGTAAACTGTAGTTGATTTACAATGTCACATTAGCTCCGGGTGCACAACAGTGGTGCAGGGTCTTTCTTTTGGCTGCGCTGAGCCTCGTCGCTGCGCAGGCGTTCTCCCCGCTTCGGCAGGCAGGGCCTCTCTAGCTGCGGCGCCCTGGCTTCCCACCGCAGCGGCTTCCCTTGCTGGGGCTCCCAGGCTCTGGAGCGCTGGCTTGATGGCTGCGGGGCACAGGCTCTGTTGCTTCTTGGCACCTGGGATCTTCCTGGAGCAAGGATTGAACCCATGTCTCCTGCATGGGCAAGTGATTCTTTATCACTGAGCAACCAGCAATTTCATAGATTCAGTTCAGTTCAGTTCAGTCACTCAGTTGTGTCCGACTCTTTGCGACCCCATGAATCACAGCACGCCAGGCCTCCCTGTCCATCACCATCTCCCGGAGTTCACTCAGACTCACGTTCATCGAGTCCGTGATGCCATCCAGCCATCTCATCCTGTCGTCCCCTTCTCCTCCTGCCCCCAATCCCTCCCAGCATCAGAGTCTTTTCCAATGAGTCAACTCTTTGCATGAGGTGGCCAAAGTACTGGAGTTTCAGCTTTAGCATCAGTCCTTCCAAAGAAATCCCAGGTTTCATCTCCTTCAGAATGGACTGGTTGGATCTCCTTGCAGTCCAAGGGACTCTCAAGAGTCTTCTCCAACACCACAGTTCAAAAGCATCGATTCTTCAGTGCTCAGCTTCCTTCACAGTCCAACTCTCACATCCATACATGACCACTGGAAAAACCATAGCCTTGACTAGACGGACCTCAGTCAGCAAAGTAATGTCTCTGCTTTTGAATATACTATCCAGGTTAAAGCTATTACAAAATAATGGTTATATTTCCCTGTGCTGTATAATGTCTTTGCTGCTTAGCTGTGTTACACATAGTCATTTGGGCGTCTTAATCCCATACCCCAATTTTGTTCCTCCGTGGTTATCTCTGAGATAAAGCTGTGAGATATATAGATATACAGTGGAAAGGAGTGAAAAGGAGAAAACTCAGCAGTGAAAAGGAGAAAACTCTGCTATGCACAGCAATGTGATGGACCTAGAGAGTATTATGTTCAGTGAAATAAGTCAGAGAAAGACAAATGCTCTATGCTATCCCTAACATGTGGAGTTTTTAAAGTGAAACAAACAAAAGTGCCAGTCACAGTTATAGACGGATGACCGGGCGGCTCCCTGTCTCTCCTCATCCTGCTTCCCTTCCCGACCCTCTTTCCTCTCCTTTCCTCCCCGCTTCCGTCTGTGCTCTTCCTTCCCTTGCTCTCTCTTTGCGATATACACGTGTTGTGAGCTATACGCGTTGTGCTTGTATCTATTTGCATGTGTCTTCCTTTTCCTTCTCCTCCTCTCCTCCTCACGCTCCTCTCTCCCTCCACCCTTCCCTTGCTCTCTCTGCTGTTCCTTGTCTTCTCCTCCTCTCTCCTCTCCTCGTGCATGCTCCGTTCTCCCTCCACCCCATGCCTTTCCGTGACCATGTCGTGGGAGCCAAGGGGCTGCTGCTGTTTTCAGCCACTAAGTTGTGTGCAGCTCTCTATGACCTCAGGGACTTCAGCTCGCCAGGCTCCTCTGTCCTCTCCTGTCTTCTGGAGTTTGCTCAGATTTATATCCCCTGAGTCAGTGATGCCATCCGACCACCCCATGCTTTGCCACCCCTTCTCCTTTGGCCTTCAGTCTTTCGCAGCATCAGGGTCTTTTCCAGTGAGTTGGCTCTTCCCATCGGGTGGCCAAGGGGGAAGAAAAGTTCTTTCTTTCTTTAGCACAGTTACTGGAGCAACACGTAGAACAGGCTCAGCGTCACTCAGCTGGTCTGTTGCCTGAGCTGACTGTAGCATTAAAGGATCCCTACCAGAAATTTTGCTGTATCCAGGAATCCCTCAGCTTTTTAAATCTCCAAAAGCAAACTGAATTCTTCCTTTTATAACTTAGAGGTCAGAAAAAATCACATCTTTGGGCTACTTTCCTTTTTCCAATTCATCTGCTTTCACATTTTAAATATTTGATTTTACAGTTTTAAGCAAACCATGGGGCTGACTGTGTGTGTGTTGAATACATCGCAGCTTATCTTTGTTTTATGAAATTCCAGTTGGACACCAGATACCATCATTTGGTCAGTTTGTGATGCATACGTGCTGTGATGTATATGCGCTGTGATGTATACGCATTGCCCTTGTATCTATTTGCATTAATCGGGGCAAGTATTTAAACTAAATTGGTGTGCTAGTTCAATATGACTCAGTTTCATCAATTTTATCAGTTGATTACCTCATTTAGTGGGTGTTTTCATTTTTCTATATAACTAACCTCAAAATTTAAAACTAGCCTTGTCATTGAGTCCAAAATTAATTCAATTTCTAACAAGAGAATGAGAAAGGGTGCAATTAGGATACTTGATAAAGTAAGTTTTAAATCAAAAAGATCAATTTTAAAACATAGAATGATAATCTGACAAGCTGGGTTTAATAATTACTGTGAATTTTGACCCAATACAGATGTAAATATCACAAAATATCTACACTTATGCAAGTCCATCAATAAGGTTTATTGGCAGAAGTCTTTTGCAAAGTAATTTGATAATACATATAATAACTAGAGAAATGTTTATAAACTTCCTGACTTACCACAGGGAAATAAACACTTCATCTTAAAAAACTGGGAAAATATCTGGGCATGAAGACGTCCATTATGGTGTTATTTATAATAGTAATACATGAAAATCAACATAAACATCCAACAATAGGCAAATGACTGAATAAATAAGAGTATCATGAAATTGATAGAATTTTGTATGGCCATTAACGGAGTAAAAATCCTGGAGGCTCTATGGGAACATAGAACATTCCCGTACCAGAGTGTTAAACGCTGTCTGTGCAATCATTTAATTTACGTGAGAACCACAGAACTGTCACTGTTTTCCAGTGTGTGCTTAGCGAGGGTCTGTCAGACTCTGTGCTAAGAACAGGCAGAAGCTGGTATATAAAACCTTTGAGCATTTAGTAAGCTTTGTGTGTAGTTTGTTTAAGGCAGTGCTTGCTGCGCTGGTTTGCTGGGGCGACCACATGGAAGCCCTGGAGACAGCTACCGCCTCCGAGTTCTGGAAGCCAGAAGCCCACACTGGGGCGCGGGCAGAGCTGCTGGAGGCACCGCCCCGCTCTGCCCCCCCTTTGCGTGGCGCTCTCCCTGCGCGCTTGTCCATCTCCACTTTGCCTTTTTAAGGGTACCACTCACATTCGATTGTGCCACCCAAGCTTAGTGGTAAGGAAGTGCCTGCCAAGGCAGGAGGCTTAGGTTCCGTCCCTGGGTCAGGAACATCCCCTGGAGGGGAAAATGGCACCCCACTCCAGTCTTCTTGCCTGGGAAATCCCATGGACAGAAGAGCCTGCTGGGCTACAGTGCAGGGCGTTGCAAAGAGCTGGACAGGACTTAGCGACTAGACAGCAAAGTGTGTGTGTGCATGCTAAGTCACTTCAGTCGCGTCTGACTCTGTGCAGCCCTATGGACTAAAGCCTGCTGGGCTCCTCTGTCCATGGGATTCTCCAGGCACGCATACTGGAGTGGGCTGCCACGCCCTCTTTCAGGGGAACTTCTCCACCCAAGAATCGGACCCATGACTCGTGTCTCCTACACTGCAGGCAGGTTCTTTATCCCTTTAATAGTAGGACTCTTTGCTACTTGGGAAACCCCTAACAACAACAGTGACCTCTTATTAAATCGATTCCCTCTGTAAAGATGTGTTCTCTAAATAAGGTCAGCCTCTGAGACGCTGGGGGTTAAGCACTCCAACAAATGAATTTATTGTGGCAGGGGCGGGGTGGGGAGGGGAGGTCAATTCAACCCATTACATTTAGGATACTATAATGTTTTGATAAATATTGGCTAACATTGTTATTATTCTTGCCAATAGTATTAAGAGCAATAGTCAGAGAGNTTATTGTGGCAGGGGCGGGGTGGGGAGGGGAGGTCAATTCAACCCATTACATTTAGGATACTATAATGTTTTGATAAATATTGGCTAACATTGTTATTATTCTTGCCAATAGTATTAAGAGCAATAGTCAGAGAGTATCATGAGACTGTGTGTTGTGAAACCAACTGCATTAACCACACAGGATGAAAAGTGTTGATTTTCTAGGGTGATAAGTTTCTAAGTAATAAGGAATTTGGTGCTTCCTTCTGTTTTTCTCACTCTTATTTTTAAATTCGTATCATGCCTATCCTTCTACAGATTTTGCACTGTTTAAAAAGGGGGGAATCTAAAACATCTCTTTAATATTAATATAAGCAATTGCCACTCAACCATAAATACAAATTCCTAGGCTTTCCTCTCTTTCCCTTCTCCAAACAGTGTCTTTTTCGTCTCAAATAGAAACATGCCTACAAAGAGTCCGTCTCCCTGATGGAGGAAGCGGGAGGCTCTTTTCTTTCACTCTGTGTCTTTAACTATTGCTCAAAACAGCAGCCTTCTCCCCTGCCTTTGTGTCAGCTCCTAGGATTTCTTTCCTTTCTGGCCACACCATGTGGCGTGTAGGCACTTAGTTCACCAACCAGGGGTCAAACCCTCCCCTCTGCACTGGAAATGCAGTGTCTGAACCACCGGACCTCCAGGGAAGTCCCAGTTCTTAGAATTTTATTTCAACATTTCTGCTTTTCTTGGCCAAAAAAGCAAGGCGTAATGTTTAAATTCCTCTCATTTGTGTAGTGATTACAACGTACGTGTTACTGCCTATACACTGTTTGCAGGAAAAAGGCCCTCAGGCCAGGTGACAAAATCTTTGCCCTTTTCACGGTTATTCTGTTCTCTCATGGTCTTTTAAAATATTTGTTTCCCTCCAGGTCTGTAGGATTTCTGTTTTCCTTGTGTGTCATCATCCTTGAGTTAGGACCCAGTGTTTTATTTTCAGAAAAAAAAAAAAAAAAAAAAATCTTGGGTTGTGTAGATTTCAGATGAAGAAGAAATGAATGATAAGGTAAGCGCCAGTTTGGAGTACTGATGAGCCACTTTTTAAAATATGTATGTGTTACTCATAGATTATTCAGCTAAAATTTTTACTTTATTTTATTTGCCTGTGCTGGTCTCCGTTGCTGTGTGGGCTTTCCTCTGCTGCAGAGGGCGGGCGTTCCCCTCTGCCTGCAGAGCGGGGCCCTGGCCTCGTAGCTCAGTGTTTGGGGCCCGGGCTCCAGAGCTCAGGCTCAGGAGCCGTGGTACAGGGACTGTTGCTCCAGGGCATGTGGGATCTTCCTGGACCAGGGATCGAACCCAAGTCTCCCGCACTGACAGGCGGATTCTTTACCACTGAGGTATCTGGGAAGCCCCCAGGAAAGAAATTTTAAATTGAAATGTATTGTTTTCACCTTATAAGATACAAACTGTCTTAAAATAGTAAGACTCAGTATTAACACAAGGGTGAGGCAGAAGCCACAGTCCCTGGGACCGTAGTCATGAGCCCTTCTGCCTGGCACGGCTCCTGATACCTCAGGGTCCCTACAGTTTTAGAAAGAAATTTTATGTGCAAGAAAACAGAGGATCAGTTAAATGAATTATTATTCATCCAAATGATAGGATACCCAGTGACCATTAAACACTGAGTTTAGGACAATATTTCATGGAAAATGTTCACAATATATCAAGTGAAAGAGCAAGCTAATAGACATAACACACACTCGACTTTCTGCAATAATGATTGAAAAGAGCGGAAATCTATACAGCAGACCTAAACCCTTGCTGTTTCCGGGCGATGGCACAATGGGGAAGCTTTGTGATTTTAGCATTTTACAGTTTTTTTTAAATGAACATGCACCGAGTTGGGGTATGTTATAATATTGAGGGGTGAGGTAAAGCCATTATATAAAGAACCTTGACTATATAATACACTGGAGTATTAACACCCATTCATTTATTTAATCACTTAACCATTAATTCACTTAACAAATACTTTCTACCCTTTTACTCTATGATAATCACTGAGGAAGGGCTTCCCAGGTGGGTCAGTGGTAAAGAATCACCCTGCCAAAGCAGGAGACACGGGTTCAGTCCCTGGGTCAGGAAGATCCCCTGGAGTAGGAAATGGTAACCATCTCCAATCTTCTTGCCTGGAGAATGCCTTGGACATTGGAGGCTGGCGGGCTACAGTCCATGGGGTCTCTACGAGTTGGCCAGGGCTTAGCAAATAAACAACAACAGCAAAAATCACAGTGAGGCCCCCACGGATACACGACAGTGATGAAAACAAACGCAGTCCCTGCCCTTCTGGAGCTTCGTGGGGAAAGGAAAAACAGTAAGCATCACCCCAGTACATGCATAATTATATCCATAATGAGTGCAGTGAAGGAAGGGAATAGTGCTATGAGGATCCATGGCAGCAATGCTATATCCATATTAAAATTTTAAATTATTATCTAATAAAAATATATAGTGCCTCCCTGTGTGTGTGTGTATGTGTGCGTATGTGTGTGTTTGTGTGTGTGTTTTTTGTGTGTATGTGTGTGTATGTGTGTATGTATAGGTATGTGTATGTGTTTGTGTGTGTGTTTGTGTGTGTATGTGTAGGTATGTGTGTGTGTTTGTGTGTGTATGTGTGTGTTTGTGTGTGTGTGTGTGTGGTGTACTGTTTGTTGTCACCAGCACCATCATCTCAAGTGAATGCTCCAAAACTAGGAAAGGGAAATTCTAGGAGAAAATATCTAGAAATACCAGAAGAGTCTGAAAATTCTTCAAAAGTAATATTGAAAAAAATATGTTGAACCTTTGCATAATGAATCCTGGATAATTGGCTGAAAGTGAACCCCGGAAAATTCAGAGTTTTCCACCATGCTCTTATCATTCATGCATTTTCCCTCAGAAGCTGAAAGATAAACCTGAGAAGCTCTGGGTAAGCACTGGCTAAGACTCTACACTTTGTGGGAAGGCGACATGACTGATTCCCTGTTATCATCGGGTGTCCTATTAGGCAACCTCAGCAAGGAGTCTGGATAGATGAACATGTCAGGCTGGACGCTTGGTGATAATTCAGACTGGGGTTGAGTTGAAGTCGCCACTCAAACAACTAGGAGTGTAGAGCTGTGCACAATTCCGTTTAAACTGCAGGAAAAGGGAGAAGAGGATTCTTGGGGTAAAGAATCCGCCTGGCAATGCAACCGATGCAAGGGATCCAGGTTTGATCCCTGGGTCAGGAAGGTCCCCTGGAGGAAGAAATGGCAACCGCCCTGCTATTCTCACCCAGAGAGTCCCTGGACAGAGGAGCCTGGCGGGCCAGGCCCACGGGGCTGCAGAGAGTCAGCCCGGCTGGACACATGCACACATCACTTTATAGCATGTTTACTTAGTCTTGTAAGAAAATGAAGGGGAAGCAGAAGAAAGCGCTCAGCTGGCACCGGGATGCACAGCTGGAGCGGCTCACGGTCCGCGTGCCTGGGCTCCGGGATTTCTCTCGCAGCTCAGACATGCTTTCCTGATTCCCCAGAGTCAGGTGCGGCTTCACTTTCCAACGCCAATAAAACAGGTCTAATTTTCCTAAGTCGATGAGGGCCTGATAGATCTGATGACCTTTTGTTGGAATGTCACTTACAAGTATGATTAAATTATTCTCCGTGGCTGAACTGATACCTATAGTAGATGTATCTTCCTCCAGAGGCAGCAGAAAAGCCTACTGCTTTACCCTCTCGTGCACTGCAGAGATCTTTTGTAGGCAGATTATAGATTTTCATCTTTGGACGTGAAAAGGTGACCCTAGTGATAATGACTATTTTTTATAATCTGTTTAGGAAATGCTATCCTTCTTCAACCTGATTATCTATATCTACAGGAGTATACCTTCAAAGGCTATGTGTTTACCTAATCTAATAGGGAAAACGGAAAAAGTGACAAGAACGCTAGTCAAATTTCTTGGGCTCTTTTTTCAGGGAAGTAAGAAAAGTGATGAACTGATGTTTCAGAGCATTGTTTATTTGCTTTTTTAAGTGTTGTACATACATGATCTCATTTAATCTTAACAATCACATTTGATGTATAATCTGTGCATTTAGCTTATACTGTGAAGGTCTCCTATGTATTAAATACTGTTTACATATCTTGGAAACAGCAAGTCTTGCCCTCATCAAATCTGTCTTTACATGAGGAAAACGAGATACAGGCTTTCGAGGTGTCCATATCTTACGCCCAGAACTTAATAAGTGGTCCGTAAATACTGACTGTGTAAAACAAGAGTTCAGTCAGGGCTGCCTGTTTCCACAGCCCAGGCTTTGTTCTGGGTGGTGTGTGTGTGTGTTTGAAAATACTATTCAGCCACAAAAAAGAAGGAAGTCTTCCCATTTGCAAGAACATGGGTAGATCTTGAGGGCATTATGTTAAGTGAAATGTCAGACAGAGAAAAACAAAGGCTATATTATCTCATTTATATATGGAACCTAAAAGCAAAAAGCAAATGAACTCATAGAAAAAGAGATCAGGATTGTGGCGTCAGAGGCAGAGATGAAGAGTAAGGAAATGGGTGAGCTGGGCAAAAGGTAAACATCCTTATGGATTCAGACTTTTTTTACCCGCAAAGTATAGTCTTTATCAGCTCTCTCAGAGTACATTTTGGAGAGGCTCGCTTTCTTAGTTCAAATAGACCTGAAAATGCCTTTTAAAAACGAACTATCGGTGCATGCAAGCATAAAGAAACAGTGCCAGTCATAATGAGGTAGTTCAATGGTTTTTTTAGGTAATAATAGTAATAGTGACAATAAAATCTTAGGGAACCAGAACCCTTACCAAGAAACAGAAGCTCCCTGGCCTCTCAGGAGCCCCCACTGAGTGTCTCTAAGTCACTGCCTTCCCTTCCCACCTGGAAGATAACCTTCATCCTGACCCTTTTTTCGGCACGTGGAACTGTGGTTGTGGCACACAGAACCCTTAGTTGCTGCATGTGGGATCTAGTCCCCGGCCAGGGATCAGACTCTGTCCGCCTGCACTGGCAGTGTGGAGTCGTGACCCCTGGACCACCAGGGGCGGCCCTGTCCTGAGCTTTTACCCCAGACTTTAGTTTGCCTGTGTTTGAACTTCAAGTTAATTTTAGAAAACTGTAGTCCCCTCTTTTTCCAGGGAAGGAAATTCTACTCTTCAAGAAGGTTGTCTTACCTAATACTGACCGTGCAGGTGGTATGTCTGCTAGTTCATTGTAAGTCCCCTAAGGATAATGTCCGTATCAGGGTCACCTTCCAATGTTTGACAGATGTCAAGGCTGATGTCCCCCCCACACACCAAAAGGGTAATAAAGAGGGCTTCCCAGGTGGTGCAGGGATAAAGAATCCACCTGCCAATGCAGGAGGCGCAGGAGAGTTGGGTTCAATCCCTGGGTTGGAAAGATCCGCTGGAGGAAATGGCAACCCACTCCAGTATTCTTGCCTGGAGAATCCCCCGGACAGAGGAGCCTGGTGGGCTACAGTCCATGGAGTCACACAGAGTCAGACATGGCTGAAGCAACTTAACCCCCCCACACACATACATACACATTGTCAAGATCCGAACATGTATGTCCCTCCAAAATTTGTGTATTGAAACCTAACCGCCAAGGTGTGGCTTGGGAAGTGAGTTAGTGAAGAGACAGAGCCCCCATGAATGGGTTAGTGCCTTTATAGCAGTCCAGCACATTCCCCTTGCCTTTTCCACCGTGTGGGTTTTCAGCAAAGAAATGGGCATCTAGGAAGTGGGCCCTCACCGTACACGGAATCTGCCAGCTCCTTCATCTTAGACTTCCCAGTCACCAAGAAACATAATTTATCCAATCCATGGTGTCTTATCTCTTTGCCTTTTCACACTGTTCATAGGGTTCTCAAGGCACGAATGCTAAAGTGGTTTGCCATTCCCTTCTCCAGTGGAGGTTACATGGCATGGCTCACAGTTTTATTGAGTTATACAAGGCTGTGATCCTGATGCTGGGAAAGATTGAGGGCAGGAGGAGAAGGGGACGACAGAGGATAAAATGGCTGGATGGTATCAGCGACTCAATGGACATGAGTTTGATCAAATTCCAGAAGACAGTGAAGGAGAGGGAAGCCTGGTGTATTGCAGTCCATGGATCACAAAGAGTTGGACTAAACCTAGCAACTGAACAAGAAGAGTCTGTGGTAATTTGTCACAGCAGCCAGAACAGAAGAATATGTCCTATTGTTCCACGTTGGTTTTGTGTAAGCTCTCCAACCAGTTAATTACACGTAGGGTAGAGTCAGCGGCCCTAAAGCTAAAACACAATCTTTATTCAAGAAAATACACTCACTGACTTTTTTTCGCTCAACCCTGAAACGTTTCAGTCAATTACATTTGGTCATGAAAAAAATGATAATAGCATTAAGGATAACCTAAAAATTTCAGCCAAAGAAATACTGGGATCATTAGATTTTTATTACTGGCCACACATTGGGGCATGTGGGATCTTAATCCCCAGATCAGGGATTGAGCTTGTGCCCCTGCATTGAAAAGCAAAGTCTTAACCACTGGACTGCAGGGGCAGTTCCTGGGATCATTACATTACTAACTTTGATACCCTCAGAAATTCATTTGGCAGTCAAAACGTCTCTGAAAGGATTAAGTAAACTTTTAAATACTTGTTACTTTACCACTGAAAGAAATGCATCATGTGTGTTTCACAAGGTACCCCTGACGTGTAGATTATTTCAGCTGATAGTTTCTGAGAGCAAAAATAATAATAAGAAAGGATTTTTCCTGCCTTTTCATTCAGAGTTCTTAGAGAAAACCTAATTGGGGAGTTTTAATCATTTTGGGCTTCCCTGGTGGCTCAGAGGTTAAAGCGTCTGCCTCTAATACAGGAGACCTAGGTTCGATCCCTGGGTTGGGAAGATCCCCTGGAGAAGGAAATGGCAACCCACTCCAGGATTCTTGCCTGGAGAATCCCATGGACAGAGGAGCCTGGTGGGCTACAGACCATGGGGTCGCAAAGAGTCGGACACGACTGAGCGACTTAACTTACTTATTTTACTTTGACTTTAGAGTTCTCTAATTGTAATTCATCAGAGAATAAATATCTTGTATACAATTTTCACTTCCAAAGTCATGTACCATATATCTTTGATTTTTCATGGGTTTGCCAGTGAACATTCATTCTTCTTGTCAAGGAACCCACTCTCATAGCAGCAATTCATCTTGCCCTGGTGGCCTCTTGATTACAGCAAGCAATGTGAATTCAGTGTTTCAAAGTTATTTTTTACATGGAAAAAGAAAATACACATGTTAACCCTAAATGACACTGTCAGGTGTCAACCTATCAATGATTGGCCTGTTTCACTCGCTCGAATTCAAAAAGCTGTTTTGTAACGTCTGGAAATCGATTCTGAAGAGTGCACATGCTGTGAGCCCACTTATTCATCCAGCGATGACATCAGTCTGTCCAGAGATGTCATTCTGTCCACGCACGAGTACATACTTGCATCTGTACCTCTCTCCGTTGACATAACTATAGGGAGAGCCGCGAGCCGCTCTCTCTGGGGGTAGGATTAGAAGAGGCTCGTTGTTACTTTTATATCTCCGTGTTGTTTGACAAACTCACAATCAAGTTTACTAGGTATAAGTCTCAGGCCGTAAACTGAAGTGTACAAAAGCATCTTTTCTCAGTGTGGTTTTCCCCACTTTAATTGTTTTGCCTTTCTGTTTTGTGTTGGGGTGTGGCCAGTTAACAACGGGATCGTTTCCGGCGGACAACGACGTGCCGCAGCCGGGCGCGCACCTGCAGCCACGCGTGCTGTGCTTGGGCCACGCTCGGCTCTTGGCGGACCTGTGGACTATATTCCCTGCCAAATTCCTCTGTCTGTGGGGTTTTTCCAGGCAAGAATGGTGGTCATTTCCTCCTCCAGGGGATCTTCCCAACCCAGGAACCGAATCTGTATCTCTGAGTCCCCCACATTGCAGGTGGATTCTTTGCCACTGAGACCTGGGAAGCCCCATATATATGTATGCATTCTCCCCTTAACCNCTGTCTGTGGGGTTTTTCCAGGCAAGAATGGTGGTCATTTCCTCCTCCAGGGGATCTTCCCAACCCAGGAACCGAATCTGTATCTCTGAGTCCCCCACATTGCAGGTGGATTCTTTGCCACTGAGACCTGGGAAGCCCCATATATATGTATGCATTCTCCCCTTAACCCCCCCCCCCCCCCATCGAGGGGATCACATAGCATTGAGCAGAGTTCCAAGGAGCAGAGTGTGCTGTGCAGCAGGCCCTTGTTGCCTGTCCATTTTAAACACAGCACCAGGTACTGCAAGAGGCCACGCCAACACATCTAGTGCTGACTCAGCAGCCGGAAAGGCAACGATCTAGATTTTCGCATTTTCTTCCTGTTACCGTGGAGCCTGCAGACACCTTTGTTCCCATCTGGTTTTCATCTGCTGGTCCATGGAATCAGCTGCATCCTTGTCTTCCTGACTGAGAGGGCTTGCCACGCCCTCTGGATGTCCTTAGGCCAAGTGTTTTCCTGCCCCTAGACACGCAGGAAGCACTTCCCACGTCCTGTGCTGTTGTGACTAGCAGAAAACTCTGCGGGGCTCACCTGCCCGGACACATGAAGATGCAAGATAAGCGAGATCAAATGAGACAGTAACCACGGGGGCAAGGACATCCAAACTGGATATGAGAATAGGAAGCTCCTGGGGAGGGGCACCTGTGTCAAGGGGGCAGTCAGGGATGGCTTCTTTGAAGTGGTGTTATTTGAGCTGACGTGTATACTGCTGTCTCCATGATAAGACTGTAAATTTAAGGTAGGACATGATCAGACTCATTGATGATCTCAAAGACCTGGCATAAAAAGGGTACAAAATGGTCCAGCTGGTGTCCAGAAGCAGAAGTTCATCAGGCAGCGCCCCTGGGCATGGGCTCCTGCGAGGAATTAATCCCATTATTTATCTTCTCTATCCTGTTAGGGTCCATTCCTTTCAGGACTCAACCTCCATAGATAAAGTCGAAGAGCACAGGCTGGGTCCCGTGCTCCCCAATGCTTAGGGAAGATGGAGACATCGTTATGTCTAACTTCACCAATAATTCTCCAAAAAGAAGTTGCCCTGTAAGTTATGCCACCAAAAATGGTGAGTGTGTGAAGGACATCACTGCAGGTTTCCACTGTCTTCTCAGTGTCTGCAGCGAGGCTCCCACTACGGCTTTGCTTAGTATATCCCATCTTGAGAAGGAAATCTGTCTTTTCGTGTAGTGATTGGCTCAAGAAGTTTCTTCCCTAGAATGGACTAATATCAAATTATTGCCTGCCCTTCCCCAAATCTTGTTTAAGAAGGTTGGCAAGTAGAATTAAAATAATAAAAAATGAGGCAGACATCTTGATCCACCCCAAGGAGGTTTATCTCCAAAACTATCTGAAGCCCTTCCTATGGCATAGCGGACGCCTAGTGAGCTTAGTGCTGAGACAGACATGGAGTTGGAAGGAAAAGACGGGGTCTGGCTTTTGTCTTTATTTGTCACTAATAATATGGTTTGGGATACTTATTAATGCCACTAAAGCCTCTTTCTTCATCTTTTAAGCAGGAAAATAATACCACAACATGGGTTTTCATGAGAGCAAATAATGTAAGGTCTGCAAGAAGGAAGCACTTAATTAAATGCACATCCCCTCGTGCTAATGACTAACACGAGTGTTTGGAAGCCAACTCTTTCCACCAACTTAGCATTTGTGCCAAAGAAAACTGATCACAGTCGGGTTGAAAACCATGCAGATGCTCTAAACTGTGACTCTATTCATTGACCTCCTTCCTGACCTTAAAGTTATCTTTTTCCCTTCTACAAGCTTATATTCGCTTGTACTGTTATGAGACTGCATTTTACAAATTTTGTTATGCTTACATTTTAGTTTTATGTTAGGTGGCTCAAACAGAATAAACTGTATTTACAACCATCTCAAGCAGCCCTGATAAGGCCAGTAATCGTGTATAACATCTACAGTCTCGGAATAGCACTGGCCTATTTGCTAGAGGAATTTAGACCTTCTCAACACTTTCCATTTTGCATTCCATCCATCTTTACCTTGACACAGTCCTCTGTTCCAAAAGCCTCCTTGTAGTTTATTTTCCAAAATCAACATATTGTTTAAAAGCTATAAAGCCCTTTAGGTTTGGCAGGAAGTCTTATCATTGGACAAGCTTTTGATGCAATTATATTGTTGGTTGGAAACTTGAGTACCTCTCCTCATTTCAGTGGAGTGCAACATAAAGGATGGCTTGGAGTCCAGGGGAATATAATCAGATAGGAACTGAAGTCAGAGGATTTACCCCACCCATCAGCTTCACTTCTGTGATTTACATTAATATTAAAGGTCAGATCGAATGTTCCACACACCCTGAGGCTCTTTACCTCACACCATTAGGGAGTAGAAATCTGTATTATTATGCAGGCTTGATTCTAGACATAGTGAGGCTTTTTAAAAATAATTTTACTTATTTTCGGCTGCGCTGGGTCTTGCTGCTGACGGGCTCTGCTCTCACTGTGGTGAGTGGGCTTCTCATTGCGGGGGCTCGGGTGGTTGCAGAGCAGGAGCCGGATCCAGGGCATGCAGGTTTCAGCAGCTGCACCGGGTGGGCTCCGCAGCTGTGGTTCCCAGTCTGAAGAGCACAGGCTCAGTAGTTGTGGAGCACGCACTTCCTTGCTCTGCAGCACATGGAATCTTCCAGAACCAGGGATCAAACCCACGTCCCCTGCATTGGCAGATTCTATACCACGGAACCACTAGGGAAGCCCAGTGAGGACTTTTTTAAAAGAACAATTTTAAGTCGAATCTTGCTTAAGCAGTTGCTTAAATTAAGGGCTGACTGTTGTTTCCTGAAAGCGCAGAGACAGAAGACAGCAAGGAACAGTGAGAATGTAAGAAGGAGGCAGATGTCAAGGCCTGCAATCATTATAGGCATGCAATTTTCAGCCCTAAAATGTGTAAGAATTGGATCTTAAGCCAAGGTTTACCATCGCTTCTTCCTCTATAAAATAAATTGCTGTTGTTCAGTTACGCAGTCATGCCCAACTCTTTGTGACCCTTGGACTGCAGCACGCCAGGCTTCCCTGTCCTTCACTGTCTCCCAGAGTTTGCCCAAACTCATGTCCATTGAGTCAATGATGCATGCCATCCAACCATCTCCTCCTCTGTCACCTCCTTCTCCAAAAATCCTGCCCTTAATCTTTCCTGCCATCGGGGTCTGAAATAAATAAGTCCACAGAAAAGACAACAAAGTCTATAGCATAACAAACACACTGAGTAGCTGTCGCTGGAGGCAACCCGGCCGAGTCTGGGAGTCAGGGCCCCGCGTCCAGTGCGGGGCTCACATGTCTCCTTCTGTGACGTTTCACCACGCCAGACCCTCCCACAATCATGCTTTGTTCGTTAAACGCTTGTTGCTGTGAGTTTCCCTTGTGATTGTGGGTTCAAAAGGATTTAGAATACTCAAGCTTCAAAAGTCAAGCAGTTTCTTGGCTGAAGTTAGGCTGATTTTTATTTTTTTCAAACAAAGAAGCCAAGGTCGGGGAATTGAATATCCTTCCTGTCGGTATCTATTACAGACCGAGTCAGTTGCCAAGGCAAGGAGGGCTGTTTCTACACCGGCAGAGAAAATTATGTAAAACTGTCTTGATTGTTGTTAAAGTTCTCCAATACAAGAAAGGTGATCATAATTAGTTTATTTTTCAACAGTGAGTCTTGTTGCTTGTATTCTTTTAAGAATTTATTTTATTTTGCTGGGTTCTATAGCCAGCTATTCATATGTCAGGCTGCCCCTAAGCAGAGAACATAATTTAGAAATTTCCCTCTCTAGTAGTTAAAACGCTACCTGAAATAGGTGACAAGAGAACAGGGAGGAAGGAATAGAGTCTGTGAGACTGAAATTGGCATTCTTCAATTATAGCAGGTGATGCTACGTTTTTGGAATGGAGAATATATGGATTAATGGCTTCCTTTCCAAACTGTTGAAAATAAACTTAGGAGAAACAAAGAGAGCTACAGTCTTAGACCACGAAGTCTTTTCATATGTGTCTTTAAAATCTGTTCACGTGGTAGTGCCAGGTCTGAGCTGTGCCGTGGGAACTCTGAGTCGTGTCACATGAATTCTTAGTTCTGTGGGCTCTAGTTCCCTGACCAAGGATCGAACCCGGGCCGCCTGCATTGGGAGCAGAGTCTTAGCCAGTGGACCATCAGGGGAGTCCCCACCAAGTCTTTATTTAGGTTATCAGGCCTTTCATATACACAGCAATATATTCCTCATTTTATTTTTATATAATTTTACTAGTAAACCAGTTTAATCACATCAATGACTCTAAGGTTTTAATGTCACCCACGCATTTGCAATGGATCTTTATATATATAGACATACACGTATATAATTGCATTGGTGTTTTTGGCGGTGCTGGGTCTCTGTTGCTACGGGGACTTTCTCCGGTTGCAGAGAGCAGGGCCAGCCCCAGGGGTGCCATGTTCGGGTGTCCCACTGTGGTGGCCTCTCTTGTTGGGGAGCCCGGGCTCCAGGCATGTGGGCCTCAGTGGTTCCTCTTGCAGGCTTTGGAGCACAGGTTCAATAGCTGTGGCAGAAGCGCTTAGTCGCTCTGCAACGTGTGGGACCCTCCTGGACCAGGGATCAGACCCATGTCTCTTGCGTTGGCAGGTGGATTCCTCCCCACAGAGCAGGCCCCTACACTGGATCTTTACTGAAGGGCTGGGAGGAGCTAAAAAGCTTTCTCCTCAGAGTTGGAGGTCAAGATTAGAGAAGAATGTTATTGCAGTAGGAAAAAAAAACAAGGTATTCCTCTTGTTTCACAGACTCTACCTCCTCCTTTAAATGTATAGGGGCAGAGAATCAGAGTGATACAATGGAAAGGAAAAAAAAAAAACAAACCCTTTCCATGTGGAATAACCACGATTCTACCCATGGTGAGCATCTGCAAAATTGCAGGCAGACACCAACCTGAAGTTGAAGGCGACTTGAAGGCTGCAACTTAAATGAAATCTGTTGAGGTGGTTTTCTCTCCTTCCTTGGGAGATTTTCTAAGGTGACAGCCAGAGAGAATATGGCTCTTTGATGCAGTTAAGCCGTGACAGAGCTAATATTCATTGTTTCAAGGCCGCATCAACATCACTTTGATTGGGCTGTTTATTTTTAAGGCCACTGTCTTTTGGATCTGGATTGGCTACTGAATCACCCCTTTATTATTGACTTGGGTATTGTTATGGAGCTGATAAAAATGTTTGGGTTGGTTACAGGTTCCAAAGAGCTCCAAGCAGCCCTACAGCACAATTCTATGTGCTCTTTGGAATCATTCATTTTCTGAGTGTCAGGATGCGAAAAGACTTCTCTGAATAGAATTGAAAATCGTTTGTGCCTAAGGACTTAGGCTATTTTTTCTATTGCACACTGTTGTTTAAAGCCTTCAGTAGTTTTTTAACGAGATTTTTTTTTGTAAGAAGAAAATGCATTTATCACTTCAGACAAATAATTGATAAGGA
Organism: Oreotragus oreotragus; assembly: GCA_006410675.1. Taxonomy (NCBI): domain Eukaryota; kingdom Metazoa; phylum Chordata; class Mammalia; order Artiodactyla; family Bovidae; genus Oreotragus; species Oreotragus oreotragus. Next base: position 447,181 of record SJYX01016230.1, read on the forward strand.
AAACATTTTGACACATCTTGAAAGTATCACAAATGATGAGAGAGGTCTTGATTAAGAGTCCTCCAGTTTCTGTTTGTTTTCCCACATCGAGCTACAGAAGACTAACTAGCTTGCTTATGTGGCTGGTGCCATCCTTGACTTTTCTTTTATGTTTTTCAGGCAATGAAATTCAACACATACTTATCTAGTATCCCTCCCTCCACTAAACATTATCTACCTGTATGTTTTAAACCAAAAAGTTAAATGAATCTTTATTCACCCTGTGCAAACTCCCTTCCACACACAAAGGGAAACGGAGGGATCCTTTTAAAATACAAACCTACTGAAGCCGCTCCTCTACTCAAAACCGTGTAATTAGTGGGAACCTTGTGATGATGGACTGCGTGTCCAAGGTGTGCGTGTGTGCATGAGCGTGCGTGCTCAGCCGCTTGGTCGTGGCTGACTCTGTGATCCCATGGACCGCAGCCTGCCAGGCCCCTCTGTCCATGGGATTTTTCAAGGTAAGAATACTGGAGTGGGGTGCCATTTCCTTCTCCAAGGGGTCTTTATGAGCCAGGGCTCGAACCTGGGTCTCCTGGGCCTCCTGCAATACATCAGGGTAATTGTTGCTCTACGTCATGAATTTGTTGGCGGATAATTGAATTAGTTCATGCAAAGAACTTCAAAATGTGTCTGATACACAGGAAACAGACAATAAACATCCATTTAGACTCAGCGCTAGGAACAATGATTCCTGCGTAAACAAGTTCTCATAGTCATTTTAGATATTACTTTAAGCTATTCATTTAATAAAATGCCTATTTTATTCATATCCAAATGTCTGTTTAAAATAGGCATTTTATTAAATGAATGCTAAATACTGAAGGTGCAAAGATAAATACTATCATCTCTTTCCCCAGGAAGAGAGGAGTGTAATATACAAATCATTATGAATATAACTGGAAAAATTACTGCAACATCGGAAGTCCACCTGAAGTACTGCTTTTTTGACTGTGCTCTGCCTTCGCTGCTGTGTGCAGGCGTTTCTCCGGCTGCCGAGGGCAGGGGGCGCTCTCCGGCTGCGCGGTGCGGGCGTTTCTCCGGCTGCCGAGGGCAGGGGGCGCGCTCCGGCTGCGCGGTGGGCGTTTCTCCGGCTGCTGAAGGCAGGGGGCGCTCTCCGGCTGCGCGGTGCGGGCGTTTCTCCGGCTGCCGAGGGCAGGGGGCGCTCTCCGGCTGCGCGGTGGGCGTTTCTCCGGCTGCTGAAGGCAGGGGGCGCTCTTCCTTCGCTGCTGTGTGCAGGCGTTTCTCCGGCTGCCGAGGGCAGGGGGCGCGCTCCGGCTGCGCGGTGCGGGCTTCTCTCGTTGCAGAGCATGGGCCCCGGGCGTTGCGGGCCTCAGTTGCTGCAGCACCAGGCTCTGCGGGGCACTGCGCAGCCCTAGAGAGTCGGGCCTCAGTGACTGTGGCACCCGGCACCACGGCTCCACGGCATGCGGGACCTTCCCGAACCAAGGATTGAACCCGCGTGCCCTGCATTGGCAGGTGGATTCTCATCCACTGTACCACCCAGGAAGTCCTTTCAATTAGTTTTAAAACATGATTTAGCTCGCTCACAATAGACTTGCTCATAGTGACTCCATTTTATTTTTTTACATAAGGAACGAATTTATTTTAAAACAAAATAATCAGATGGATGATAGCAAATATTTTAGAGAAGACTTGGATGCAGAAACAATAGATAACTCAGATGCATCTCAGCCTATGTGGAAAATGACATGTCAATGTTAAGAATGAAGTGTGACATTGATAAATTAATTTTTAAATCAGTAAGAAAACCAATAGATTGAACTAAATTGTAGTTGAGAAAGATGTCATTATTATTTTACAGCCATGTTTACTTCCAAAATCATGCAGAAATTAAAGGATAATAGACTACGGATCTATAACTAAGATCACTGAATAGAAAGGAGGAATAATTGGTATAAAAAACTGAATTAAGGGACCTCAATTCAGGTTAAATTCTCTACTCAGCTTCTGGACCTCAGGGAGCAACTGAAGGCTGGGCGGCTCTCCATCAAAGCGGGATCAGGGTTTCGCCGGGCAGGGAGCCGGGGTGCGTGCCCCTGAGGCTCACGCACAAGGCAGCGGGCGGCATCCTGGCGGGAACTGGAGGCGCGGGCAGGGCCTGTTTCTGTGCCTCCGTGATGCATGGGCGCCGTTGGTGCCATTCCAAAGGCCGTCCGAACGGTCATCACTGAGAGTTGTTTGCAAATCTTGTGATGTGTTAGCCAGGGCCATAGGTAAAGAAAGATACAGGGAAGAAAAAAACCAATAGAATGAAATAAGACACGAGACGAAATAAAAACTAAAGTCAAGAGAGGGCAGGCAAGGTGGAAGCCAGGGGGAGCGGGGCACTCCCGCTGGATATCTGTCTCCCCGTCCTCTCCATTGGCTTTAGCAGGTGCCCCTAACGGATGGGCGTAGGCACTTGTCGTTAGGCCACGGAATGCCAGCTACCCCAGAACTGCTCCAGGTCATCTCCAAAGAGGGTTGTTCACAGGTGCAAAATTCCTCCAAGACAGCATGGATGTTGGAGAACCGAAATCTCCACATGGAGCAGGGGGTCCCTTAAGGGACCAGGTCTTGCCTTCTATTTTCTAACATAATTCACATTGAGAGTTTTTTGTTTTTGCTTTGGTTTGTCCTCTGGCCTGAATGTGGAGGAAATTCAAGATGATGTAATCAGAGGTAACATGGCCACTGGTCTGGGAGTAACATATAATCTGTTAAGTATAAAAAACAAGAAGCCACTATTTCAAGTTAATGATGTTCCCACCGCAGGGCAGGCTCTTTTCAGCTTTCCTTCTTTCTTTTTTTAATGTTTTACTCAGATAAAAACAACATTTATTAGTATAAAACAGTAATATCATTTTTTACTAGGCTGTTTAACACAATATAGAGGTCTAGATGCAAATGATCACTTTAAAAATAAGACACTCCCCCATCTTGATTTGATATTTGCCAGAAAAGTCATTTTTATAAAATGATCTATGGAGCCTTTCTACAGGATTATAAAAAAATATAAAATATTTAGAGTGCAATAAAATGCAGTGTTCTTATTGCTTCCTCATACTAATTGTTACATCTATCTTTATATCAAGGAGTAGTCGATAGTCTGAAACAAGGGGCAGGAAGCGGTGGTAAAGCTGGAGGCCAGCTGTAGGCTGGGCCACCGCTCTGGCTGCTGCCTCAGGAAATGTGCCGTAGCTGCTGTTAAGTCTCTAAGCCATGTCCGTGTTTGTGACCCCGTGGACTGCCGCACGCCAGGCCCCTCTGCCCTTCACTGTCTTCCAGAGCTTGCTCAGACCCACGTCCATTGAGTCAGTGATGCCATCCAGCCATCTCATCCTCTGTCATCCCCTTCTCCTCCTGCCTTCCCGCTTTCCCAGCATCAGGGTCTTTTCCAGTGAGTTGGCTCTTCCCATCAGGTGGCCAAAGTATTGGAGTTTCAGCATCAGTCCTTCCAATGAATATTCAGGACTGATTTCCTTTAGGATGGACTGCTTTGATCTCCTTGCAGTCCAAGGGGCTCTCAAGGGAACCAAATGGGCTTCCCTGGTGGTCTAGATGTTAAGACTCTGCCTCCCAACAC
>SJYX01016233.1:0-15350 GCA_006410675.1 Oreotragus oreotragus
AGAGGGATGGTACAGGGAGGGAGGTGGGAGGGGGGTTCAGGATGGGGAACACGTGTACACCCGTGGCAGGTTCATGTTGATGTATGGCAAAACCAATACAATATTGTAAAGTAATTAGCTTCCAAGTAAAATAAAAACATTTATATAAAAAAAAATAAAGTCTAGGATATCTGAACGAAGCATGGGCATTCCTTCCTCATGATAACTTGGGTTGTAATCTGTATACCAGGTCTGGATGTGGCATCTTTTTATCTCAAGAGCTATGAACCAAAAATCCAAGTGATCTGTTCCCACTCCCCAATTCACAGTGGGGATGGTAACTCCACATAGTAACCACAGTAAGCACACCTATTCAGTAAAGAGGAAGAATGAAGACAATGCGCAAACACTGGCCTGCTAAAGTTCTGAACCCTACTGGGTTAACTTCTTGAGGTCCCCTACTTGGAGTGGAAATGTACTTTAACTAATCTCTGATTCATCAGGTTGAAAGAGCTCCCCCTCCGTTCTTCTCTTTCACTGCTTTATCCACCCTATGGGATGTTCTTCCTGTTCTTTCATCCCTCTGACTACCTCTAAGATAGGCATTAGGGAATATGATTTCCTTGGGCTCCACTGCAGATGGTGATTGCAGCCATGAAATTAAAAGACGCTTATTCCTTTGAAGAAAGGTTATGACCAACCTAGATAGCATATTGAAAAGCAGAGACATTACTTTGCCGACTAAGGTCCATCTAGTCAAGGCTATGGTTTTCCCAGTGGTTATGTATGGATGTGAGAGCTGGACTGTGAAGAAGGCTGAGAACCACAGAATTGATGCTTTTGAACTGTGGTGTTGGAGAAGACTCTTGAGAGTCCCTTGGACTGCAAGGAGCTCCAACCAGTCCATTCTGAAGGAGATCAACCCTGAGATTTCTTTGGAGGGAATGACGCTGAAGCTGAAACTCCAGTACTTTGGCCACCTCATGTGAAGAGTTGACTCATTGGAAAGACTTTGATGCTGGGAGGGATTGGGGGCAGGAGGAGAAGGGGATGACCGAGGATGAGATGGCTGGATGGTATCACTGACTCGATGGATGCGAGTCTGAGTGTACTTCAGGAGTTGGTGACGTACAGGGAGGCCTGGCGTGCTGCGATTCATGGGGCCACAAAGAGTCAGACACGACTGAGCAGCTAAACTGAACTGAATTGCACTGAATATGCTGCTAACCACACCCTCAGTCCTTTCTGAAACATGGCTTCCATATTTGTGATTTCTCACCTCCTTTGCTTTCTCTCTCTTAATTCAAGTGTCACATCTTTATTTTTATTTACTGGATACCCCATCCTTCACTGGATCTTTAAGACATGTTACTTCATTCAGAGGTTTTAACACTCTGTATAATGGTATACCCTCAATTTGATCCTCCCCCCAGGGACGAGTTTTAATTAGCCTTTGTTGCTCACATGCTTTCTTATTCCTATTTTTTATAGGTTAGAATTGAGAAGCAGTTGACTTTGCAACTCTTCTCATTCCTGAATTTTTAAATAATCTCTATTTTATTTCATTGCTGCTTATAAATAAACAAATTCTTTTCTGATTGCATCTCCTTCTAATCTCACCTTGCTACATATAACCAACTAAAACCAGTGCACACTACAATATTCTGCTTCCCAAACTTTTCTCATAGATCCATGTTATTTAGATGCATGCTATGCCTCCAAAATGACTGGTGGTGACAGTTTTATCAAATGCTTTATCTATAACATGGATTGTCAACTTTCCAGCCTCCAATATTATTTTTCTTACCACCTACCACCTGGCCTATTAGCCAATGTTATTTATTTTTGGAGTCACATTGGAGTTTTTTTTGTTGTTACAATATCATCTTTCTTCCAGCTCTGACATCTGTATCAGTTAGAATAGGCTCCTGCTGCTGCTGCTAAGTCGCTTCAATAGTGTCCAACTCTGTGCAACCCCATAGACAGTGGCCCACCAGGCTCCCCCATCCCTGGGATTCTCCAGGCAAGAATACTGGAGTGGGTTGCCATTTCCTTCTCCAATGCATGGAAGTGAAAAGTGAAAGTGGTCACTCAGTTGTGTCTGACTCTTAGTGACCCCATGGACTGCAGCTTACCAGGCTCATCCATCCATGGGATTTTCCAGGCAAGAGTACTGGAGTGGGGTGCCATTGCCTTCTCCATCAGAATAGGCTATGCTTTGCAACCACCCTAGAAATTTATTCGTTTGAAACAAGGTTGTGGTTACTCCTATCTATTCAATGCAGATTGACAGGAAAGCTCTGCTCATTGCCTTCCCACAGAAAACCAGCTGATGGAGGCTCTGTCACCACACCCCAAACATGGGAAGCCCCCACCCTGGGGGGGCTTAGTTCTAGCCCCAGCTTAGAACTAACTTACCTGATTCCCCCCTGCAACTCATTGGACAGAAATAGGCATGTGGCCAAGCTACATTCAAAGGCTCATATTGTTAATCCATTCAGTGGTTTTTACTTTCTTACCATATACACAAAGCAGGGCACTGCTGATAATGTTTGCCTTTCTGTTTGTCTGGTATCTATTTGTGTTTTAGAGAGGTTCCCGCTGGCTATAGTAAGGAGAAGGGGTTGGATGTCTTTTTAATGGGAAGTGGAGCACAGGATGGACGTAAGGAGGCCAGTTAGCTAGAAAGCTGGTGCAGTAGTCCAGCTGAGCGAGGATAATACTTGTGAATCAATGGATTTGATGATTATGAAGATCAGTCAAGATCTATAGTGAACAGAACAGGATAAGCTCCAAGTCATAAAACAATTCCAACTGTAGGTCAACAGAAGAAGCTTATATTTTTCAGCAATGGTAAGGATATCATACTCTGACACTCAGGCTAAAACTGAACCACCAGCCCAAAAAAAGGCAGCTTGACACATCTCTAAGACCAAAGAGTGAATATTTCAGAATGTGGAGAAGAACAGCTAAAATTTTTTGGTCAACTGTTCCTCCATTTAGCCTTGCTCAATGAGTTCCCATTTAAACCATTGTTTGTAACCTCAGACCTCTGAATCTTGCATCTACTCAGGGCTGTAATTTTTACCCTGAATTTCCAGGAACAGGTGCTGGGTATATTTCTCTATCTCTATCTTTACACGGTGGTTCTTTCATTTTCCATTCAAGGTCTCCTTTTGGGATTGATGAAAACTCCGAGTGCTGGGAAAGGAGGCCCTTTCCATTTTCTCACCCAGATTCCTTCTCTGTCAAGTTCCCTAGTTTCCTGTGAAAGAGTTATTGCCACAGACTCTTCAGACCTGCTTATTAGGTTTGGTTCTGGTTAATGTCTGTTAATGATCTCGAGAGAGGTGAAAACTGCATATTAATGAGACTCACAAAGGAGCCAGATTGAAAGCTGTTGCAAACTCCAGTGGTGACAGCAATAAACTGGAGAGAACTGACTAACAACCAGGGACAACGCACCGTGGTGAAATCAGCACATGTGATACTGACCCTCCAGGTGGAAGAAACAGGAGTTGAGGCACTTTTTTTGTAAAGGAAAGAAGCAGTGTAGAAAACAGCAGTCAACAGAAGGTGTTAAGGATAAAATGAAAAAACAAATGCAAACAGAGTTGCAAAACTTGTCACTGAGAGAGGAAGTTGAGAAGGCTGCAGTGATTCCATTGATCACCATCTCTGCCCTCCACCTCCATTTCCCCCACTTCACTGATGCTCACATGACTGAGGTCTAGCAAGTCAGTGGATCCTACAACACAGTTTCTGGTTCTGGTGTAGATATGTAACGTCACTTAGTCTAATGAGACTCATTTCTGGGATAATTTTTGTTTTACTGAAACTAATGTGAAAATTAGACGATTTCTTTCTACAAAGATGGCAAGTTATACAAGTGACGTAAGCCTGTAGCTGTCAGGGTACACCAAATGGAGATGCTCTGGTTGTAACTGAAACCAAATAGTAAGAAGCAGGGCTGACAATGTGCAGGGAGTAGGGAAGAAAATGAATGAGCTTTCTGGAACCAGCCATGCCTGACGCTGTCAACCTTTGAATTGTTCAGTAATTTGTATTAACAAGTTCCTTTCTGTATAGAAACCAGAAGTCAGTTTCGATTCATTTCTGCATTTGCAAATGAAAGGTACTAACCCCAGTTGTGTTTTCAACATGCTGCGCTTTCTCTATGTCCTTTATTCTCTAGTCATACTGGGCAACTCCAATTTCCAGAGTATTTCGGGGAAATTATTCTTTGGAGGGCTTGTTCAAACAGTTTCCTTCTCTTGAAATGGAATAACTCCCATCCTACTAGGTTTATAAAAACTAGGTTTTTAAACAGGTTTTTATAAAGTAGGTTTGTAAAACAGTTTGTAAAAACTTCATGGTCCAACTCAGACCCTATCTTTCTGTGCAACCTTCTTGAACACTCAGCAGAATGTCAAACTTTCCTTTCTTTGCTTTACTATATGAAGAGACTAAGATTTTGAAAGAGAGGGTCAAAGTTGGAGAATTAAAATCATTTGATTGGAAGATTTACTGTAAATCTATAGTAATTGTGTCAGGGTTCTCTAGGGAAACAAAGCCAATAGGCAGAAATAGATAGATAGACATAGATATCGATGGATAGATTTATATAAGAGAGAACCCTGACTGATATATGTGTGTGTATACATAAGTATTCTTGCCTGGAGAATCCCATGGACAGAGGAGCCTGGTGGGCTGCCGTCTATGGGGTCGCACAGAATTGGACACGACTGAGCGACTTCACTTCACTTCACTTCACTTCATAGCCAAATCGGCGTGTAGAAGTAACCATCACAGTCATCAAGACAATGTGGTATTGACATGAAGACAAACAGATTCATGGAATAAAAAGGAGAGCCTTGGAACAGACATATACACAAATGGATAAGTGATTTCAACTGAGGTACAATGGCAGATAATGGTGAAAAATAGTTTTTTACACAGGAGACCAATTGGATATTGATATGCAAAAAAGGAGCCTTTATCCATATCTTTTACCATATAAAAATTTAACTCAAAATAGATCATGGACCTAAATGTAAATTCTAAAACTATAAAACCATAAGAGAAAACCTTTGTTACCTTGAGTTAGGCAAAGATTTCTCAGATATAATACCAAAAGAGCAATCTATAAAAGAATAAATAGATAAATTAGGTTTAATTAAAAAAAAATTTTAAAGACCCTGTTAAGAGAATGAAAAGCTAAGTCACCAACTACAGCTATTTGTAAACTGCAAATCTGAAAGTAATTTGGGTCTAGTACTCATCAGGGCTTCCCTAGTGGCTCAGTTGGAGATGGCAATGGCACCCCACTCCAGTGCCCTTGCCTGGAAAATCCCATGGACAGAGGAGCCTGGTGGGCTGCAGTCCATGGGGTTGCTAAGAGTCAGACATGACTGAGCGACTTCACTTTCACTTTCACTTTCATGCATTGGAGAAGGAAATGGCACCCCACTCCAGTGCTCTTGCCTGGAGAATCCCATGGATAGAGGAGCCTGGTAGGCTGCAGTCCATAGGGTTGCTAACAGTCAGACACGACTGAGTGACTTCACTTTCACTTTTCACTTTCATGCATTGAAGAAGGAAATGGCAACCCACTTCAGTGTTCTTGCCTGGAGAATCCCAGGGACAGGGGAGCCTGGTGGGCTGCCCTCTACGGGGTCACACAGAGTCGGACACGACTGAAGCGAATTAGCAGCAGCAGCAGTGGCTCAGTAGTAAAGAATCCACTTTCAGTGCAAGAGACATGGGTTTGATCCCTGGATTGGGAAGATATCCTGAGAAGGAAATGGCAAACTACTCCAGTATTCTTGCCTGGGAAATCCCATGGTCAGAGGAGCTTGGTGGGTGATAGTCCATGGAGTCAAAAGTTAGACACATGTTAGCGACTAATCCACTACCACCACTCATTGAAAAAAAAGACTCTGATGCCGGGAAAGATTGAAAGCAAAATGAGAAGGAAGCAGAGGAAGAGGTAGATACTATCACTGACTCAATGGCCATGAATTTGAGCAAACTCTGGGAGATTGTGGAGGACAGAGGAGCCTGGTGTGCTACAGTCCATGGGGCTGCAAAGAGCCGGACATGATTTAGTGACTGAAAAACAAGTACTTAGAACACTCAAATTTAACAATAAGAAAACAACAGATACAATTAAAAAATAGGCAAAAGGTGTTAACTGATACTTTGCCAAATAAGACATTAGATGGCAAATAAGCAAATGAAAAGATATTCAACATTGTTAGTCTTTAAGGAAATGCAAATTAATCCCATAATGAGATATTACTACCTACCTCTCAGATTGAGGAAATAAAAGGACTGATCATTCCAGTGTTAGAAAGGATGGAGAGGAATTGGAATACTCCTACACTGCTGCTGGGATGTTAATATGACCACATGCTCTGGGGAAACAAACTTAGGAGTTCATAGATTGTGAAAGACACACCTACCATATAACGCAAACATTCTATTCTTACCTGCTGGCCAGGGAGAAGTGAAGACATTTGTCTAAACAAAGAGTTGTCATGAACATTCTTAGGAGCTTTACTAGTAGTAGCCAAATACTGTGGCAAACAACTCAAATATTCATTTAATAGAGGGAATGGGTAAACAAACTGTGGTCTAACCATAGAATAGACTTCTACTGAGGAAAAAAAGAAAACAAAACTGATAGATGCCACAGCATGAATGCATCTTATGTCAAATTTAAAAAGAGCTCATTCTGTATAATTCTATTTATATAGAATTCCTAACAAATGCAGACTAACAGATTGTGACAGAAAACAGATCAGTGGTTGCCTGGGAGTGGCAGGGAGGAGGAGGAGTAGTTACATTGAAGCCCAGAGAAACTTTTGTCTGGTAGAGGGGGTGATGAATAAGTTCATTATCTTAATTACAGTGCTGATTTCATGGGTATACACACATGTCAAAACTTATCAAGTCGTACACTTTAAATGTGTGCAGTTTATTGTATGTCGATTATACCTCAATAAAGACGTTAAATAAAAAGTCCATGCAGACTAAGGACAGAGAATTTTAAACGAAGTAACTAAAGAACACTCGGAGCTAAAATCGCATGTTTTTCAGCCTGCAAGTTCTTTACTGGAACCTGTGATCTCGATTCTGATGGTGCCGCTATTAACTCCTCTGAGTCCCATATCTATCATTTGTAAAGTGGAGTAATAAGGTTTTTCACTCTGCTGCTTACCTCAAGTGGGTCACTGTGAGGGCCAAAAGCGATAATGCACGTTAAAGTGCTTTGTGAACGGCAGCACACGACACAAATGTTAGCTATTGGTTTCGTTGTTAGGTAGCATCTGCATGCTATTCTTGCCCAATATATGTGCTTCACGCCAGCTCAAACCCTAATCGCCTGTATAGAAAGTTCAATTAATTGTACAAGTTCCTGGAATAGCACTGAAACCCAGTATTCAGGGCACGTCACACCCTAAATACACAACAGATTTTGGAAAAAATCAGTTTCAGCCTAAACTAGGATGGGGGAAACAGATGCTTTCACACATATGACAGGCAAGGGAGACCCACCCAAATGGGATGAAGTCCAGGGCAAGGGAATACAGCCAGCCTGCCAGCTTTTTGTGTTTCCTTCCAGAGGTTGTTACAGGGAGCAGTGACCCTGTAACATGGCTGGCCCTGATGTGCTAAGAGGCTCTCCACATTTTGAGCCAAGTTTACATGGAAACTAACTGCTTTTTCTTGGCCTCTCATAGTAATCAATGGACTTCCCTGGTGGCTCAGACTGTAAAGAATCTATCTGCAATGTGGGAGACCCAGGTTCAATCCCTGGGTCAGGAAGATCCCCTTGAGAAGTTGGCAACCTGCTCCACTTTTCTTGCCTGGGAAATCCCATGAACAGAGGAGCCTGGCGGGCTATAGTCTATAGGGCTGTAAGAGTTGGACATGACTTAGTGACTAACACACACAAAAGATGACCACAGAAACAGGTAAATATTCTCAGTGTCACCCTCCTTTTCTCCCACTTGGCACTGTCATTTATCTGATCTGAAATCAAGCTGGTACATTCCCCATAATTTGAATTCATTTGCAATCACTGAAAATTTCCTCCTAATCCTCTCCAGGGACCGTGAACATGCCAGATCCAGCTTCCCACTGCTGACTGAGGGAAAGCACTGTGGGGCTGGACTGCTCTTCAGCAGGGCTGCATAGAATCTTGCACAAAAGCAGGGTGAGCATTTCCTGTGTGAGCTATGCCTGAAAGGAGCCCCTGGGAAATAAATCAGGAAGTCTGAGACATGGCTCAGATTGGATGGCAAGGTGGAGGATGGTGTGTGTAGAGGGGACAAGAGCAGAATTAGAGAAAAAAGTGGGAAGAAGTTAGATCTTCATTTTTGGAATGTTGAGTTTTTTGTTTTGTTTTGTTTTAAATTTTCTTTATTGCAATCTCTCTTTATTTTACAAGCCAATAAATACATACATAAAGGCCCCCCCCCCCAAAAAAAAGTGGGAAGAAGTTAGAGAAGTAAGTGACCTCAAAAACTGGGTGGCCAGTAATAAGTCAAGGAACAGACCTACCTATGAGGCAGCTTACCCCACAGATGTCTCAGATTGGCCTGGTCTTGTTTTGTGTGCGGGACTCCACACATTTCACTGATTGGGGCTGGTTTCCTAGGAGACCAAGTGCATCCATCACTGAGGACCCCAGAGGTCCTGCAGCAGAGGCCCCTGTGGCTGGGGATCACCTCACCCAGCACTGAGACTGGGATGCGTGGGAAGCAGCATGTGAAAATGCATAGGTATCTTTACAAGCTCTTGTCATTGCGGCAAAGACTGTATCTGGAAAGAGTAGAACTTGGCCCAAGGGGTCACTTCTGCAATTTGGAAATACATTTCTCCATCTCCTGAACTATTAAGCTTGATTCAACAGAGCAACACTGGTAGTCCAGAATGCCTGAGCAGATTTTGCTCTCAGGAAGTCCTAAAGCCTACTGAAGGGGTTTCTGGTAGGACTTGCCTTTTCCCCGAGAAGGCCCACTATAAAAACAAAACTCCTCTGTAGGTCCTTCAGTGTTCATCGTTAAAGACTTATGTAATAGTGTTAAGTTTACCATCTTTCTGAAGTCTTCTAGAATATTTCTTTTTTTATTTTTAAGTAATTTTATCTCTGTTTATTTTTGGCTGTGCTGGGTCGTTGTTGCTCTGCAGTCTTTTCTCTAGCTGCGGCGAGCAGGGGCTGCTCTCTGGTTGCGGTGTGTGGATTTCCTGTGTTGGCTCCGCTTGCTGTGGAGCAGGGGCTCGAGGGTGCAAGGGCTTCGGTACTTGAGGCACGTGGGCTCAGTAGTTGCGGCTCCTGAGCTCCAGAGCACAGGCTCAGTAGCTGTGGTGCATGGGTGTACATGCTCTGTGGCATGTGGGATCTTCCTGCATGAGGGATCGAACCCATGTCTCCTGCATCGGCAGGTGGATTCTGTACCACTGAGCCACCGGGGAAGCACTGGAGTACTTCTAAGAGGACTAAGCCACCAAGTCTGAGGCCCTCAGTATACATGCACTGTGGTTGGAGGGGTGACTGTAAGTCTGAATCACCAGAGCCCTGTGTCCAGGAGGAGGGAACTCCTGTGGAAGACAAAAACATAATGGTAGAGGGCACAGGGAAGGAGTCAAGGAAGGGTGAAAGGCCAAGCCCACCTAGGCACCTTTTTGCTCGGTGTCAGGAGTCTTCATTAATCAGTTGTTATTGTTTGGTAAATGTGATATTATTAAGCTTCAGACAAAGGAGCACAGAGAAGAAGGATACACTTGACTAGATGGGAGGCTCCTTCTGTGATGACTGATGAAGGCACAGATTCCAGGCTTTGGCAAGGAGGAGCACTCCCCTGGCTAAGACAGCACCTACAGCGCCCCCAAAGGGCAAACCCAGCTCAGGCAAGCCAGGCGCACCTCTGCTGTCAACAGAGTTTCCAAGGAGCCACTCACACAGCCACCCTGTACCGAGGATGCTCCTTCTTCCAAATGTGTGTGCAGTTAAGGGGACTGGCATAGAAGCCCAGCCCCAAAGGACTACAGTTGGAAACATAGAAAGCATGAACCCTCCCAGGTACCAAAGATTCCTTTTTGTCCTATGCTGTGAGGAAGCCTTCTTTCGAGCCAAAGGTGCTCCTGCAAACTCCATGATAAATGAGTGAAAGTGGGCTTCTTCAGCTGGGGTGCGTGGCCTATGTGACAGATGCCTAAGTGGTGTGGGAACCATGAGATAATCACCTGTGTCCTCCTAGGGGGACAATTTTACTCAGTAGGACATAGTTGAAACCATTCTTCTGTGTGGAATATAATCAACACTGTCTATGAGATTTCAAAACAGTAACTTCAAGGTTTCTTCTTGCTGTTTCAGGTGGTGCCTCTCAGACTCCCAGGGGTCAGCACTCATAGAGAGACAGCCTAACCCTCAAGCCCTCCATGGCTTTAGGGGGGCTTCCCAGATTTCCTATGAAAGCCATCAGCTCATATGGAATTCATCCCTAGGAATCCCTACTTGCCATTTCTGAAATTAACTCTACTGGTAGAAGAGAATTCTTTAAGGCTTTGAATTCCATTAACATGAAGACAGAGACCTCCATCCCTAAATACCTTGGGTCAATAATCAGCCACATCTATTTTGGTGTGAACATAATCCATGCTCTAAAACCAAAGGCAAGATTTAGTGAAGGGGGAGGGAAGAATACCACACGAGAGGCTCACCGTCAGAAAGGTTGGTGGTGTTAGAATGTACTACCTTAATTTCATGACTTTGCTGAAGACCCATCTTAGAGTTGTGTGATGCCCTAGTTCTGCCAGCACATGCTCAACCCAGCATTTGCCTGCAGCCTTGCCTAGGGGTGTGCACTGGAAGGGTCTGAGCCTAACTTCATTACATAAGGCTTGAAGAGACTATTTCAACAGGGCTGTACAAGGTAGGAAGAGAGNAACTGCTTTTTCTTGGCCTCTCATAGTAATCAATGGACTTCCCTGGTGGCTCAGACTGTAAAGAATCTATCTGCAATGTGGGAGACCCAGGTTCAATCCCTGGGTCAGGAAGATCCCCTTGAGAAGTTGGCAACCTGCTCCACTTTTCTTGCCTGGGAAATCCCATGAACAGAGGAGCCTGGCGGGCTATAGTCTATAGGGCTGTAAGAGTTGGACATGACTTAGTGACTAACACACACAAAAGATGACCACAGAAACAGGTAAATATTCTCAGTGTCACCCTCCTTTTCTCCCACTTGGCACTGTCATTTATCTGATCTGAAATCAAGCTGGTACATTCCCCATAATTTGAATTCATTTGCAATCACTGAAAATTTCCTCCTAATCCTCTCCAGGGACCGTGAACATGCCAGATCCAGCTTCCCACTGCTGACTGAGGGAAAGCACTGTGGGGCTGGACTGCTCTTCAGCAGGGCTGCATAGAATCTTGCACAAAAGCAGGGTGAGCATTTCCTGTGTGAGCTATGCCTGAAAGGAGCCCCTGGGAAATAAATCAGGAAGTCTGAGACATGGCTCAGATTGGATGGCAAGGTGGAGGATGGTGTGTGTAGAGGGGACAAGAGCAGAATTAGAGAAAAAAGTGGGAAGAAGTTAGATCTTCATTTTTGGAATGTTGAGTTTTTTGTTTTGTTTTGTTTTAAATTTTCTTTATTGCAATCTCTCTTTATTTTACAAGCCAATAAATACATACATAAAGGCCCCCCCCCCCAAAAAAAAGTGGGAAGAAGTTAGAGAAGTAAGTGACCTCAAAAACTGGGTGGCCAGTAATAAGTCAAGGAACAGACCTACCTATGAGGCAGCTTACCCCACAGATGTCTCAGATTGGCCTGGTCTTGTTTTGTGTGCGGGACTCCACACATTTCACTGATTGGGGCTGGTTTCCTAGGAGACCAAGTGCATCCATCACTGAGGACCCCAGAGGTCCTGCAGCAGAGGCCCCTGTGGCTGGGGATCACCTCACCCAGCACTGAGACTGGGATGCGTGGGAAGCAGCATGTGAAAATGCATAGGTATCTTTACAAGCTCTTGTCATTGCAGCAAAGACTGTATCTGGAAAGAGTAGAACTTGGCCCAAGGGGTCACTTCTGCAATTTGGAAATACATTTCTCCATCTCCTGAACTATTAAGCTTGATTCAACAGAGCAACACTGGTAGTCCAGAATGCCTGAGCAGATTTTGCTCTCAGGAAGTCCTAAAGCCTACTGAAGGGGTTTCTGGTAGGACTTGCCTTTTCCCCGAGAAGGCCCACTATAAAAACAAAACTCCTCTGTAGGTCCTTCAGTGTTCATCGTTAAAGACTTATGTAATAGTGTTAAGTTTACCATCTTTCTGAAGTCTTCTAGAATATTTCTTTTTTTATTTTTAAGTAATTTTATCTCTGTTTATTTTTGGCTGTGCTGGGTCGTTGTTGCTCTGCAGTCTTTTCTCTAGCTGCGGCGAGCAGGGGCTGCTCTCTGGTTGCGGTGTGTGGATTTCCTGTGTTGGCTCCGCTTGCTGTGGAGCAGGGGCTCGAGGGTGCAAGGGCTTCGGTACTTGAGGCACGTGGGCTCAGTAGTTGCGGCTCCTGAGCTCCAGAGCACAGGCTCAGTAGCTGTGGTGCATGGGTGTACATGCTCTGTGGCATGTGGGATCTTCCTGCATGAGGGATCGAACCCATGTCTCCTGCATCGGCAGGTGGATTCTGTACCACTGAGCCACCGGGGAAGCACTGGAGTACTTCTAAGAGGACTAAGCCACCAAGTCTGAGGCCCTCAGTATACATGCACTGTGGTTGGAGGGGTGACTGTAAGTCTGAATCACCAGAGCCCTGTGTCCAGGAGGAGGGAACTCCTGTGGAAGACAAAAACATAATGGTAGAGGGCACAGGGAAGGAGTCAAGGAAGGGTGAAAGGCCAAGCCCACCTAGGCACCTTTTTGCTCGGTGTCAGGAGTCTTCATTAATCAGTTGTTATTGTTTGGTAAATGTGATATTATTAAGCTTCAGACAAAGGAGCACAGAGAAGAAGGATACACTTGACTAGATGGGAGGCTCCTTCTGTGATGACTGATGAAGGCACAGATTCCAGGCTTTGGCAAGGAGGAGCACTCCCCTGGCTAAGACAGCACCTACAGCGCCCCCAAAGGGCAAACCCAGCTCAGGCAAGCCAGGCGCACCTCTGCTGTCAACAGAGTTTCCAAGGAGCCACTCACACAGCCACCCTGTACCGAGGATGCTCCTTCTTCCAAATGTGTGTGCAGTTAAGGGGACTGGCATAGAAGCCCAGCCCCAAAGGACTACAGTTGGAAACATAGAAAGCATGAACCCTCCCAGGTACCAAAGATTCCTTTTTGTCCTATGCTGTGAGGAAGCCTTCTTTCGAGCCAAAGGTGCTCCTGCAAACTCCATGATAAATGAGTGAAAGTGGGCTTCTTCAGCTGGGGTGCGTGGCCTATGTGACAGATGCCTAAGTGGTGTGGGAACCATGAGATAATCACCTGTGTCCTCCTAGGGGGACAATTTTACTCAGTAGGACATAGTTGAAACCATTCTTCTGTGTGGAATATAATCAACACTGTCTATGAGATTTCAAAACAGTAACTTCAAGGTTTCTTCTTGCTGTTTCAGGTGGTGCCTCTCAGACTCCCAGGGGTCAGCACTCATAGAGAGACAGCCTAACCCTCAAGCCCTCCATGGCTTTAGGGGGGCTTCCCAGATTTCCTATGAAAGCCATCAGCTCATATGGAATTCATCCCTAGGAATCCCTACTTGCCATTTCTGAAATTAACTCTACTGGTAGAAGAGAATTCTTTAAGGCTTTTAATTCCATTAACATGAAGACAGAGACCTCCATCCCTAAATACCTTGGGTCAATAATCAGCCACATCTATTTTGGTGTGAACATAATCCATGCTCTAAAACCAAAGGCAAGATTTAGTGAAGGGGGAGGGAAGAATACCACACGAGAGGCTCACCGTCAGAAAGGTTGGTGGTGTTAGAATGTACTACCTTAATTTCATGACTTTGCTGAGGACCCATCTTAGAGTTGTGTGATGCCCTAGTTCTGCCAGCACATGCTCAACCCAGCATTTGCCTGCAGCCTTGCCTAGGGGTGTGCACTGGAAGGGTCTGAGCCTAACTTCATTACATAAGGCTTGAAGAGACTATTTCAACAGGGCTGTACAAGGTAGGAAGAGATTCTTCCTTAGCAGAGTGACCACCAATACTGTCACTGATTTGCCCCCAAACGTTTCAGACTGCCCAAAGGCAGATCCAGGTTCTGTGTGGCAAGAAGCTTGTACAATCTGGGGGAGAGGGGTCCTATTTAAATTAAGAAAAAGAATGCAAAAGTAGCTTAACTTTGCAACCTTAAAAAAAAACTTATGAAGATTTTTTTTTTTGCTAGGCTCTCCCAAGGCCTTGGAAAGGGTTTGTGCAATTGAGGGACTGATGTTTAAGCCTTGCTTGTTTGACAATAATCTACCTCTGCTCCCAGGCTTGCATATATTTATGTATTTGCTGGTATTGGGGTGGGGAGGTGGTGGCAATACAGGGATTGTTGGTAATGTATTATTTTCTCTCTCAGTTGTAACAGTCTGTATTTTTTCAAGCTGTATCTCATTTTATAGCTTCTTGCCCCGATTTCTAGTCTCCTTGGGTTCGTATCTATTTCTCCTTCTGGCTGGGCTTGAGAGCAGCTCCTTGGGAGACTTTCAGGGGCATTCAAACAATGAGCTTGGCCCAGGAGCATGGAATTTCCTGAAAGACGGCAGGCGTCTCTGGTGGGTTGCTGGGACAGACTGATCAACAATGTTGAACACTGGCGATGGAGCTGTACCAGTCCATGCCAAGAAGCTTTCAGCTCATATGGAAGCCATCAGTTCCCATCCATTAGCTAACTTGAAGGTGGCCAAGCCAGGGGACCAGAGCTGCCATGGCCAAGAGCAAAATTATCCCATGCTCTGAAACAGCGGAGAGTACTGATGGGAGTTTCACAACGCCAGAGAGTCCCTCTTCTCCCATCCAGTTAGCCAAAAATGGGTATAATAAAAGTGGCTGCATTGGTTAATACTCACGCACATGACACTGCAGTCAAGATGGAACTTAATCACAAATCAGTTTACACTACTCCAGGTTTCCTTGAATATTCATCGGAAGGACTGGTGCTGAAGCTCCAATACTTTGGCCACCTGATGCAAAGAGCCAGCTCTTTGGAAAAGACCTTGATGCTGGGAAAGATTGAGGGCAGGAAGAGAAAGGGTCGACAGAGGATGAGATGACTGGATGGCATCGTCGACTCAATGGACACGAGTTTGAGCAAACTCTGGGAGATGGTGAAGGACAAGGAAGCCTGGCATGCTGCAGTCCATGGGGTCAT
>SJYX01016235.1:0-13229 GCA_006410675.1 Oreotragus oreotragus
AGATACAGATGTGTAGAGCGGACTTATGGACTCTGAGGGAGAAGGAGAGGGAGAGGGAGAGGGAGGGATGATTTGGGAGAATAGCATTGAAATATGTATACTATCATGTAAGAAATGAATTGCCAGTCTATGTTCAATGCAGGATGCAGGATGCTTGGGGCTGGTGTATGGGGATGATCTGGAGGGAAGATGTGGGGTGGGAGGTGGGAGGGGGGTTCATGTTTGGGAGTTCGTGTAAAAAAATAAATACAAAAAAAAAAAACCACATAAAAAATAAATTAAAAAAATAATAAATTTCTAAAAAAAAAAAGATATTTTAAAAAACAAAGAGTCAGACATGACTGAGCGACTGAACTGAGCTGAACACTAAACTACTATGAGGCAATCTGTTGAGAATAAAAGTCAGTTCAAATCATAATTTACCTCATATATGCTTTGACACCCCTTTAGTATATTAGGATTAAGGAAAACAACTAACTGGTTAAATAAGAAGCTAACATGTCAAAAAGTTTTTTATATGGAGCTTTGTGATTAGATAATATTAATTGATATATGAATCTGCAATGCTTTAATTTTTAAGTGAAAATATCATCATATATTAATGTATAACTTAGTAAGAAAAATGGGCTTGCCAGGAGGCACAGTGGTAAAGAATTTTCCTGTCAGTGCAGGAGATTCAGGAGACGCAGGTTCAATCCTTAGGTCAGGAAGATCCTTGGAGTAGGAAGTGGCAACCCACTTCAGTATTCTTGCCTGGGAAATCCCACGGACAAAGGATCCTGATGGCTGAAGTCCATGGGGTCGTAAAGAATCGGACAAGACTAAGCATGATGCACACAGTAAGGAAAATGTTTCTTAGCAAGGAAACTAACAGCTGATGATGAGTGTAACTACTGGTGGGGTGTAAATTAATGCATCACTTTGAAAAACTATTTCATATTACTGTTGAAGTTGAACCTAGGTATATAACCTTTGAGGAGGCAATTCAATATACCAAACAGAAATGCACTGAAACATGTATAATATCATATATGAAACAAATAGCCAGTCCAGGTTCGATGCATGATACTGGATGCTTGGGGCTGGTGCACTGAGCCGACCCAGAGGGATGGTACAGGGAGGAAGGAGGGAGAGGGGTTCAGGATGGGGAACACGTGTATACCTGTGGCAGGTTCATGTTGATGTAGGGCAAAACCAATACAATATTGTAAGGTAATTAACCTCCAATTAAAGTAAATAAACTTATATTTAAATAATAATACAATAAATAAATTTTAAAAAAGAAATGCATGCACATGTATACAAAAACACATCTACAACAGTATACCTAGCCAAAACACAGAGATATGTCAATGTTTGAATGGGCATATTGCTATACATTTTGATATATTTATATAATGGAGGAGTTGGTAAACTATGGTCCATGGGCCAAACTGAGCCTGCAGTCTATCTCTGTAAATAAAGAGATTTTTATTGGAACACAGTCACATTATTTATATATTGTCTACGGCTACTTTTGTATTACAACAGTCAAACCAAGCTGCTCTGACAGGGACTGTATGATGCACAAAGTCTAAAATATTTACTGCTTGGCTCTTTACAGAAAATGTTTGCTGACCTGGGCTACAGAATAAAAAAAAAATACAAATCTCAGTCAGACTCAAAGCTATGAATGACTCTCATAAACACAGGGCTGAGGGAAAGAAGCAAGATAAAGAAAAGGAGATATCCTATGATTCAATTCATATAAAGTTCAAAAATAGGCAGTACTACACTTCAGTACACTGGCAGTGCTTCCAGTCAAATTTGTATTTATCTTTGGAAAGGAGGAAGGCAACACGAAATGGGAAAGACTGTAACGGTCTACTCCTTGAACTGGGTGTTCGCTATGTGGCTGAACTGGGTTATGTGATAATTAATTAAACTGCATGCTTAAGATCTGTATACTGTCATGTGTATCCCTTCAATAAATGAGTTTTTTTAAAGATATGTAGAAAGATTATATGTAAAATTATTAATAAAATTAATAGTTACCCCTGGAGTATAGGAAGGAAAGGATGAGAGATTTTATTTTTAATGGATTTGCTTCCATATTTTTTAACTTTTTGCAGAAGCCTGCCTTAAAAAATGAAAACAAAGTAATAAAATGATATATATTATTACATATATTGACAAGACAATACACTGTGAGCACTCCAGTGACAATAGGAGGTCAGAAACCAAATGTTTAAATCACTCAACATCTCTAACTTATGTGAACCAACAATAGAAAATGCATTGCATACCTGTTAGTCTTTATGTTTTATCTAAAAATTTCATAATCTTATGAAACCTTCTCACATGTTTCTAAAACACGATTTTAATTATCTTTGTCAGATTCTAGCTGTTATACATTCCCTATCTTTAGTAATACTGTGCATTAACATGATGGTCTTAACCGTCCCCTTAAGCTAATTCTCCTCCTTTTCAAAGAGATAAAAGACTCCAGGAATTGAAAGTGACATTAAAAAAATGGTGCTGGCAACTACCAATTGTTGCTTAAAGATTTAAGAAAGAAATATTTCTGCCTGATTTAATGATTGCTTGCTGTAGCAGTGTTCTTTTGTTTGGTCTCCAACACAACTCCCTAGAGTGTCTTGTTCAATATGCAACAAAACAATGATGTAGAGGTTTTGACAAAGAGCCCATCTCCCTATTGAGGTAGCATTACATGATAATAGCTGCCTAAGCTATATAATTCAATGAGATATATTTTAGTATTAAAATATCTGTTAATCAGTTTTTAAAGCTGCAATGTTCAAAACTCAGAACAATATGTAAAACATTCCTTTACCAAAGGGAATGACTAATCTTCTGTACAGCTTTGATAAGTTACAAGAAATAGGTTTATTTCAGAAGACTGGTTATGATTAATATGCAGTTCATAAAGCTCCTTAGCTCTGTATGGTCTCTAACTGAATCTAATAAAGATAGGTCACGCATTTTTCATATTCCTTTTTCACCCATGACAGATCTCTAATAGGATTTATATGCATTTGATATTAATTGTATCAGAGACTGCACCAACTGCAATAATCTTTCATTTCTTGCCTTTTTAAAGCTATACATAAATTACAAAGTTTCCATTTTTGTTTGACTGCAGCTCTCATTGACAATCAACCACGTTAATGATTGAGAGGTAGAGAAATACCAAGAAACATCTCACCTAGTTCAGTGAAATATCAAATGATACCAAAGGCTATAAACCCAGGCTTGAGAGTGTTTTCACTACCCTTCCCCCTGTGTCAGAAGAGCTCAAGCATGTAGCATCAGTGAAAACCTTGCACTCTGAATTGGAGAGGAAAGGACATGCTTTTAATAACCATCTCACGGAGGGGTGCAGGCAGTAACCCATCGTTTTGATGAAGTACTGCTTTTCTAAGCATCTACAGAGACAACACAGGAAATGTAAAAATGAGATAGTGCTACCTAAAATGAAATACTGAGTGTCCTAGGGACTCAGTCGAAAATAGTCCTTAATTTTAGCTCTGAACTCAAAAGAGGCTTCACTTATATCTGAGGGAAAAGAAATGCATCTTTTGAGACTATCCAAATTGTAATTGCAGTTAAGAGAAGTGAACAATTATATTTTCATATTCTATATTCTGCATTATGACATAAAAAATGAAAACTTCCATTCTGCAAAAGAATATAGCAAGGGATTTGAGAAACTAATAAAATGTTGCTTTACACTCTGTCAAAACATTTGGCTATTAGTGAATAAAATCCGGAAGATAAAAGTAGGTCATAATTGTAACGATTTTCTTTTGTTGAAACAGACTATATACAAATTCAGCGTGTAAATGTTTCTCATACATACAGGAATTTAAAAAACAACGCACAAATGAGTCTGTATTACTGTTTAAATACAGAGAGTTACCTTATGGTAAATTTTTGCCCTTGAATTAAGAAAAGTCACTTTTTATATGCAACCCAAGAAAAAAAAATGAAGACAAACTCAGTAGTCTACTAAATAAAGAAAGGCAACCAAATTCTCCTCAGCCATCTATAAAAGCTATGTCAGGGACTCCTTCTGCTTCTGGCCATAAAGGAGTAACTGCTACTAGACTAGCCCTCCATCTGTAAACAACTAGAGAACTGCACAAAATATATGAAACAATTGTTTTCAGACACTGGACAACAGGCTACACAGGGCTGTGATCCCTGAGAGAAAGGAAACAAACAAAGTAAGCCCTATAATCATCCCAGTTTTGTGTCTGGAGGCACCCTCCACGTTATAGTTCAGGAAGGGGAAGTTATGCAGAGTACTACAGTCTTCTAGTGCTGAACAGAGAGACAAGCAAGAGCAGTGAAGGTAAGACAGTTGGCATTTATGGGGTACAGTATCAGAGAAGAGAAAGCCCACAGAAAAATAGTTCCACTTGGCTGAATAGTATTCTGCACAAGGGTAGGGGAAACTATGGGCCTGGGCACAGGACACCTACTAGAGAAAGAACGCCTACCAGAAGACAATAGGCTTAACAGCTGCTGGAACCACACAGAGCTAGGGGGCATTCTGATCAGCCAGAGTGCAGAGGCTTCACTGAGCATTTAGAGACCTGAAAAATGAAAGGGTTCAGGATTAAAACTAAAGTAGCTCTATGGGAAATGCTACTTTAGATTCGCACAAAGTTTAAAAACAAGTCTTGAAATGATCAATCTGATCTATACATAAGTTAACAGGAAGAACAAAGCCTACATTCTTTAAGACAACCAAATTACAACATTCAATAATGTCACATTCTAATATCTAGAATCCAGCCAAAAATTCCCAGATAATCAAAAGCAGGGAATATGACTCAAAGACACAGGGAAAATTACTCAATACAAATAAATACGCAAGTGACAGAAATAGTGGAAATAGCTGACAAAGACTTTAAAACAGACATTATTACTATATTCAAGATTTAAAGAAAACAAGAACACAATGACAATAGAAATGAAAACATTGAAAAAAAGAATCAAATAGGACTCTAGAGCTTAAAACTACAATATCTGAAATGAAAATTTCACTGTATGGGCTAATAGCAGATTACACACTACAAGAAAAAACAAAGATCAGTGAAATAGAAATGATGGCAATAAGAACTACCAATGTGAAGTATAGAAAGGAAAAAATGGCTCAAAAATTATCAGAGAGTTTCAGTGACATAAGGATCAATATAATGTGATATAGAATAAACTTCCAAAATGGTGAAAAGATAAATCAAAAGTAATATTTTGAATAAATTATGGTCCACAATTTTCCAAATCTGATGAAAAATGTCAATTTACAAATATAAGAACATCAATAAACCTCAAAGAAGATAAACATAAAATAACCCTAGGTATATTATAATCATATTGCTGAAAACAAATGATAAAGGAAAAAACCTTAACAGTAGCCAGAGAGGAAAACATGTGACATAGAAGGGATCAGAGTCTAAAATCATTGTTGACTTCTCATCAGAAACAGTACAAGCTATAGGAGAATAGATGATATCTTTGAAGAACTAAAAGAAAACAAATGGAGGAGGGGGGGATGCAACATCTTAGAGTTCTGTACCCCATAAAAATATTGTTCAAAACTGAAGTTAAAATAAAAATATTCAAACATAATCTGCAAGAATCCAACTGAAGAGAATCTGCACTACAAGACATGTTTACAGGCAGTTCTTTAGGGTAAAGAAAATCGAAACCATATGGAAACGCAGATCTCCATAAAGGAGTGAAGAGTGCCAGAACTGTGTGTGAAGCAGAGAATGAGCATAAATATGACATTGTTTCTGGCTTATTTTCCTTAAAATATAATTGATTATTTAAAGAAAAAATAATGCAATGTATGGTCAGACCTATAGCATATGTAGAAGTAAATGTATGACAATAATAGCACAAAAGATGAGAGGGGAGCCTGTAAGTATGCTATGGTAAGATTCTTATGTAATATAGGAATGCATATAATATCATTTAAAGCTAGACTATCAGAAGTTAAAGGTATATACTGTAAACCCTATAGCAACCACTGAAAACTAAAAGAGGTATGTTTAATAAACCAATGAAAGTGAAAGTGAAAGTGTTAGTCACTTAGTGGTGTCTGACTCTGTGCAATCCCAAAGGCTCCTCCGTCCATGGAATTCTCCAGGCAAGAACACTCGAGTAGGTAGCCATTCCATTCTCCAAGGGATTTTCCTGATCCAGGGATCGAAGCTAGGTCTCCTGCATTGCAGGCAGACTACCATCAGAGCCACCAGGGAAGCCCAATAGATAAAATGGAATAGTTAAAAAAAAATCCAAAAGAAGGTAGGAAAATAAATTAAAGGAACAAAGGATAGATGAAGCAGAAAACTAATAAAAGTGTACACATAAAGACAGCTATATTAACAATCATATTAAATATAAATGGATTATAACTATACAAATTAATAGAGATCTTCAGACACTATTAAAAATATATATACCCAAATAAATACTTTCTACCAGGAATTCACTTTAAATATAAAGATACAGGTAAGTTAAGTGTAAAAGGATAGAAGATGATTTATTATGCAAAATGATAACCACAAGAAAGCTGAAGTAGCTAAATGAATATCAAACAAAGTAGACTTTATGGCAAGGAATATCACCAAATATAAAGAAGGACATTTCATTATTATGAAATGGTTAATTAATAGACAAGACGATCCTAAATGTATAATGAATAACAGAGTTTCTAAATACATGAAACAAAAATTGACAGAACTAAAGAAGAAATTGACAAATTCATAATTAGAGTTGGTGATTTCAATATGCCTCTTTCAGTAACTGATAAGATAAGTAGACAGAAAATCATTAAGAATATAGAAGACTCTAAAAATACTATTAACTGACTTGATCTAAATGATGCTTATAGAACACTTTAACCAACTGCAGAATATATCTTCTTTTTCAAGTACACCAGGAACATTCAATAAAATAGACTATATACCAGACCATGCAATTAGCCTCGATAAATTTAAAAGTAATGCAATAAAACCATATCACTCTTCCCTCAAATTTTCAATTATTGACATGGTAATGAAATTAAATTTGTCACATATTAGGAACTACTAGGAGACCAGAACAAACAGCATGGAAGTTACAGTTCATTTCAGTACAAGCACTACTGCTCTAAGCCTCCGCTGAAATGTTTGAATGATGCCCCCAGAAAGGTATGTCCACATTCTAACTCTGAGAATCTGTAAATGTGGCCTTTTTCCGGGGGGGGGGGTGTCTTATAAGTATAATTAAGTTAAGGATCTTGAGATGAGATCGCTCTGGATTATCCAGGTGGGTACTTAATCCAAAGAAAAGTGTCCTTATAAAAGATACAGAAGACAGTCACATTGGGAAAAGGAGAAGACTATGTGAACTCAAAAGAAGAGACTGGAGTAATGCAGCCACAAGCCAAAGAATATCTGGAGCTATCTGAAGCAGAAGAGGCCAGTAAGAATTCTCCCCTAGAGCATTCAGAGGGACTGCAGCCCTGCCAACAACTTGATTTCAGATTTCTGGCTTCTAGAACTGTGAGACAGTAAATTTCTGTTGTTTTAAGCCACCAAAGTTGTGGTGACTTGTTATGACAGCCCTAGGAAACCAATACAATCACTTAAGTATCTATATTAAAGGAGATTTTATGTCATAGGACATGCTTATCTTCAACTTGAATTGATGTTGCCAATTGACTCTCTAACATGTGGTCACAGAGAGTAGAACATGATTGAGCGTGCACACACACACACACACACACACACACACAAAGGAAGAAGACTTAGAATCCTCCTGTCCAAGCTCTCACTTCCTTCTTCTGGAAGGACAGATTTATCCAATCAATGCCTTTGTAGGGATTCTGTCATTCATTTCATTCTTCCATTCTCCATATTCAGTTAGAGTTCATCGCTCATGCACTGACCCATACCTTATTTCTTTCTCCTCTTTCCTTGGACCTACATGCCCTCTATAACCCTATGTTTCTACCTCTGCTTTTTTCTCCCAGTAAGCCCAAGAGCATCTCCCTCCACCCCCAAATGATCTGCTGTTTGCTGGAGAATGGGATAACCATTCAATCGCCAACAAAACAAATACTATGGAGCCACTGAAAATTATGTAGGTTTATATATTTTGACATGGAGAGATAACCATACTATCTTGTTGAGTAGAACAAATAATAAAACAAATACAAACACTAAGACTGCTTTGCTCAAGATAGTAAACTTAAGATGCGCTTTGGATGGGGAGGGGAGCCTTGTTTCTAATTTTTCTACAAGATAGTTGTACTATTGTATAAAATTATTTTTTAAGTATGGAAATAGAATAGAAAGATATGACAGATCAGAAATAAAGTACACAATGGGGAATGAAATCAAAATAGATAAGCTAGAATGACCTGTCTCATCACTCTCTAATGGCTATAAGATTCTAGAACCAGGTTCGAAGTATGCCTTTTCAAATGAAAGTTCTAATATGGTAGAACCTATACTCCAATATTTCAAAATAGAAGAGCTTTTAATATGGTAAAGTCCTACTGCTCCTGAAACTTTCACTGTATATAGTAAAATCATGATACAGAAAAATTAGTCCTCATAACAGGTGGTGTACCCTATAACAGCAGCATTACAAAGATATTCTACAGCAGTTTCATTATGTTCATTCATTGACAAATACACTTTCTTCCAAAGCATCCAAACTCATTACTAATAATTTAACTAACACCTCCTTGGAGCCTATTTTAAAGTAACTTTCATTTCCAAATGTAATGATATTGAAATTAAAAAAAAAATTACCATGCCTACACAAACCTATTTTAAAATATCTAAAATTTAAATAAATTAACATTGAAATGAACAAACCAACTCTGTCTCCAAAGTTGCATTAAATTTACATACTATTGAAATTATGCTTTTATAGCAACTGAAGTGTTAGGCTAACTGCAGCATACATAATTTTGTATATATCGTAGAATTCAAATTGGAATATTCAATCTAATCTGATAGAAAAACTATCCCTAACACTATCTGTGTTATACAAGCAGTCCCAATTTACAAGTGGGTTGCATTCTAAAGATGGTTTGCAAGTCACTTGGCAAAAAATGCTGGGATGTATTTAATAAGAAAAACAAGTTTAATTAAATGCTCAAAGCTTTTGCACAGCAAAGAAACTACAAACAAAGTGAAAAGGCAACCCTCAGAGTGCGAGAAAATAACAGCAAAGGAAACAACTGACAAAGGATTAATTCCCAAAATATACAAGCAGCTCATATAACTCAATACCAGAAATACAAACAACTCAATCAAAAAGTGGGAAAAAGACCTAAACAGATATTTCTCCAAAGAAGACATATAGACGGCTAACAAACACATGAAAAGATGCTCAACATCGCTCATTATTAGAGAAATGCAAATTAAAACTACAATGAGATATCACTCCACACCGGTCAGAATGGCCATCATCAAAAAGTTTACAAAGAGGGTGTGGAGAAAAGGGAACCCTCTTGCACTGTTAGTGGGAATATAAATTGATACAGCCACTATGGAAGACAGTATGGAGATTCCCTAAAAAACTAGGAATGAAACCATCATGGTGCTGCTGCTGCTAAGTCACTTCAGTCGTGTCCGACTCTGTGTGACCCCATAGACGGCAGCCCACCAGGCTCCCCCATCCCTGGGATTCTCCAGGCAAGAATACTGGAGTGGGTTGCCATTTCCTCCTCCAGTGCATGAAAGAGAAAAGTGAAAGTGAAGTCGCTCAGTCTGTCCGACTGTTAGCGACCCCATGGACTGCAGCCCACCAGGCTACTCTGTCCATTGGATTTTCCAGGCAAGAGTACTGGGGTGGGGTGCCAATGCCTTCCCCAAAACCACCATATGACCCACCAATCCCACTCCTAGGCATATACTCTGAGGAAACCAAAATTAAAAAAGACACATGTATCCCAATGTACACTGCAGCACTATTTACAATAGCTAGAACATGGAAGTAACTTAGATGTCCATCAACAGATGAATGGATAAAGTAACTGGTACATATATACAATGGAATACTACTCAGGCATAAAAAGAATGCATCTGAGTCAGTTCTAATGAACCTAGAGCCTATTATACAGAGTGAAGTAAGTCAGAAAGAGAAATATAAATATTGTATACTGATGCATATATATGGAATCTAAAGAGATGTCACTGAAGAATTTATTCTCAGGGTAGCAATGGAGAAACAGACATAGAGAACAGACCTATATACATGGGGGGAAGGGAGGAGTGAGAGGGTGAGGTATATGGAGAGAGTAACATGGAAACTTACAATACAAATGTAAAATAGACAGCCAATGGGAATTTGCTGTATGTAACAGGGAACTCACACAGGGTCTCTATAACCTGTTGGTCATCCCGCCAACCTAGGGGGATGGGGAGGGATATGGGAGGGATGTTCAGGAAGGGGGAAACATGGGTGTACCTATGGCTGATTCTTGAAAGAAAAAACAAATAAATAAAATGTTCATGTTCCAAAGCAATCTTGAAAAACACAATTAACCCATAAAAAATGTGTTACTGTAATAACATAAGTTCTAAGCCCTGAACTCCCTTGTAACAAGGGACGTGGCCCAGAGGAACCTCTAAAAACTGATGCGGAAAAGGGGAGCACTGCCCCAGCTATTTGGGTTTGGTTTTTTTTTTTTTTTTTTTGGTTTTTTGTTTTTGTTTTTGGCATGCTGCATCTTAGTTCCCTGACCAGGAAACAACCACCACCCCTTGCAGAGGAAGCATAGAGCGTTAACCACTGGACTGGACCATCAGGGGATTCCCTGCCCCAGTTTTGGTAGCAGCAGGAGCACAAAAGCAACAAAGGAGATTCCAGCATTATGGGGTTGGAGTACCCATGCTCAGGATGATAGATGAATTGTCCATAAAGGGAGCAATCAAGGACTACTTGGAAGAAAGTATCAAAACAATACAGGAAGAGTGAGGTATCAGATATCATGAAACAAAAGCATTCTTTCACAGTTTTGAACTTAAAAATAAGGGCTGGTAGGTTTACATGTCATTTACCCTAATAGATTCCCTTCCTAGAAACTCCAAGAAGGGGGAGCCATTTTCCCTTAATTGCATATTCTTGCTGCTGCTGCTGCTAAGTCGCTTCAGTCGTGTCCGACTCTGTGTGACCCCAGAGATGGCAGCCCACCAGGCTCCTCCGTCCCTGGGATTCTCCAGGCAAGAACACTGGAGTGGGTTGCCATTTCCTTCTCCAATGCAGGAAAGTGAAAAGTGAAAGTGAAGTTGCTCAGTCATGTCTGACTCGTAGTGACCCCATGGACTGCAGCCCACCAGGCTCCTCTGCCCATGGGGTTTTCCAGGCAAGAGTGCTAACCTACTGGAGATCTGTATCATGGTGCCCAGGGAATGCATTCAGGTAGGAAGTAACACACATAGCAGTTCGGAGCTCAGAGTTGAGTATGAGGCACAATTAACATTGGGCAGGTTAGTCTTCTCTGAATTTCAGGCTCTTCCTAATCTTGAGACTAAAATAATGAGCAACCCATGAGGTTGCAGAGGATTGAATGAGGTTATCCATGAAAACCATTCATCACAGTACCTGGTCCACACTGTAAATGTTACCAGATAGGTTACCTAGCAGAGATGTTGAGACTGGGGTGAAAAAAGTGAAAAGTGAAAGTGTTAGTTGCCCGGCCATGCTCCCCTGATCTGTAGCCCACCAGGTCCTCTGTCCATGCAATCCAGGCAAGAATACTGGAGTGGGCGGCCATTCCCTTCTTCAGGCATCTTCCTGACCCAGGGATCAAACCCAGCTTTCCCGCACCATAGGCCATCTGAGCCACCAAGGAAGACAAACCCCTGGACTGGGTCAGCCATTTATTTAACAAACTGACCTAAGTTCTCTCTCAGTCAAGAAGTAAAACTGCCAGCCTGCCAAACACCTGCGTTCCTGAAGTCTGAAAAGTAGATGCTTTTTCCTCCCCATGAGATGATACAAGGGTTCAAGTATCTTTTATCCTATTTCTAGGCTTGATTGCCTTCCCTCTCCCCGTAAGTTTTGAGACTTCTTTGCCTCATCAAGAACATTGTTGAAAAACAATATATTTATTTGTGACCAATTGTTTTCTTTGGAAATCAATCTCAGAAATATTAATATGAGGCTAGGACAAAACATGCAAATGGCATTCCACGTTTTACCACATATTTCTGAAAACTTCCCTCCTGCACTTAGTGCAATGCTTCTATAATATACACCTATAACCTTTTTAATTATATTAAGTACTGAATGAGTCATAGATAGGTATTTGTCCCATGAGCTTTTCAAAAGAACAAAATACAAGTCCTTCACCCAGCACAAGCAGTGATCTATGAATGTGTGTGGTATACGAACTTAGAGATACCTCTTTAAGTACTAAAAGGGGAGGTAGCTAACCATTCCTGATGGAAACTTGTGGAAAATATATTCTGCCTAGACTGCGCTGATGAAGACTATGCTGAACCTCACTTTGATGACTCCTCATCAAGATCAATTTCTATTCTGTGCAATAATGCAGAGATGCCCTCTGAAACCACTGAAGAACAGCAGGTTGTTTTTCCCTCTGGGAAATAACTGAAGACTACTATATTTTTATAGTTCCTCTTTCTGCTGTTAGCTGTCACATCTCACTGTCAGTAGCACTTTTTTTTTTTCTTTTCAAATACAAGATTAACTGGGTGAGAGCCTGAGTTGACACCCACGACTCTAAGACACACGAGAGACTTTTTTTTTTTTCTCCTCTTAATTTGCAGAAATGCAGGCCACACTGTATATAGTTGAGATCAGCCAGAGTACTGAGTTTCTGATCAGGCAACCTCTGCTGAGTACAAAACTGCCATAATTGTACTCCAAAAAAGAGGAAGGTAAAGCCCAATTGATGGAAACCTTTAAAATCAGGAAACATGTTATCACAGCAAAATACATAAATACATTTTCTATCAATCACCATGGAGATGTACTCTATCAGGGATTCATCCAAACAGCTCAGAAATTAAGCTTTGAACATTTCAGGACATGTGATACTACAACAATATGCCCAGATTTTCTGGAATCCCCACTTTTTCCTTTGTTTTTATTGTTTTCTTAGTTTATATCCTATGAATACCCCAATCCACCAATCAAAATACAGAAAATTAAACACTCAGCACAGAAGCTGTTACAATATTATGTGG
>SJYX01016236.1:14057-38822 GCA_006410675.1 Oreotragus oreotragus
ACAGAAAAGGCACCCCGAACACAGCAGTCTAAACAAAATGAAAAAGCAGAGAAATATTCAGCAGGTAAAGGAACATGATATATGCTCACCAAACCAAACAAAAGAGGAGATAGGGAGGCTACCTGAAAAATAATTCAGAATAATGATAGTACAGATGATCTAAAATCTTGAAAACAAAATGGAGTTACAGATTACTAGACTAGAGACAAGGATTGAGAAGATGCAAGAAATGTTTAACAAGGACCTAGAAGAAACAGTTAGAACTGGATATGGAACAACAGACTGGTTCCAAACAGGAAAAGGAGTATGTCAAGGCTGTATATTGTCACTCTGCTTATTTAACTTCTATGTAGAGTACATCATGAGAAATGCTGGGCTAGAAGAAACATAAGCTGGAATCAAGATTGCACGGAGAAATATCAATAACCTCAGATATGTAGATGACACCTCCCTTATGGCAGAAAGTGAAGAGGAACTAAAAAGCCTCTTGATGAAAGTGAAAGAGAAGAGTGAAAAAGTTGGCTTAAAGCTCAACATTCAGAAATGAAGATCACGGCATCTGATCCCATCACTTCATGGGAAATAGATGGGGAAACAGTGGAAAAAGTGGCAGACTTTATTTTTTTGGGCTCCAAAATCACTGCAGATGGTGACTGCAGCCATGAAATTAAAAGACGCTTGCTCCTTGGAAGAAAAGTTATGACCAACCTAGATACCATATTGAAAAGCAGAGACATTATTTTGCCAACAGAGGTCCATCTAGTGAAGGCTATGGTTTTTCCAGTGGTCATGTATGGATTCATGGGGTTGAAAAAAGTCGGACATGACTGAGCGACTGAACTGTACTGTATTGTAGGTAGTACTTGGGCTTCCCAGGTGGTGCTAGTGGTAAAGAATCTGCCTACCAATGCAAGAGACAGAAGAGATGTGGGTTAAATACCCTGGAAGATCAGGAAGATCCCCTGGAGGAAGAAATGGCAACCTACTCCAGTCTTCTTGCCTGGGAAATTCCAAGGACAGAGAAGCCTGGAATCACAAAGAGTCAGGCATGACTGAGTATTTGAGCACTAGGTGGTACCTATGGATATAAATGTAGGTAGCTATTGAATTTTGCAATATGTTCTCCAGATTTCAGTTCAGTTCAGTCACTCAGTTGTGTCCGACTCTTTGCAACCCCATGGACTGCAGCATGCCAGGCCTCTCTGTCCATCACCAACTCCCATAGTTTACTCAAACTCATGTCCATTGAGTCAGTGATGCCATAAAACCATCTCATCCTCTGTTGTCCCCTTCTCCTCCTGCCCCCAATCCCTCCCAGCATTAAGGTCT
Organism: Oreotragus oreotragus; assembly: GCA_006410675.1. Taxonomy (NCBI): domain Eukaryota; kingdom Metazoa; phylum Chordata; class Mammalia; order Artiodactyla; family Bovidae; genus Oreotragus; species Oreotragus oreotragus. The sequence goes on from SJYX01016236.1 coordinate 15,387, forward strand.
TTTCCAATGAGTCAGCTCTTCACATGAGGTGGCCAAAGTACTGGAATTTCAGCTTCAGCATCAGCCCTTCCAATGAATACCCAAGACTGATCTCCTTTAGCATGGACTGGTTGGATCTTCTTGCAGTCCAAAGGAGTCTCAAGAGTCTTCTCCAACACCACAGTTTAAAAGCATCAGTTCTTTGACACTCAGCTTTCTTTATAGTCCAACTCACATCCATACACGACCACTGCAAAAACCATAGCCTTGACTAGATGGACCTCTGTTGGCAAAGTAATGTCTCTGCTTTTCAATATGCTATATAGGTTGGTCATAACTTTTCTTCCAAGGAGTAAGTGTCTTTTAATTTCATGGCTGCAGTCACCATCTCCAGTGATTTTGGAGCCCCAAAAAATAAAGTCTGCCACTGTTTACACTGTTTCCCCATCTATTTGCCATGAAGTGATGGGACCAGATTCCATGATAGCAAAACGTTATTGTACTAAGTCCCTTCAGTCACATCTGACTCTTTGCTACCCATGGACAGTAGCCCGCCAGGCTACTCTGCCTCTGGGATTCTCCAGGCAAGAATACTGGAGTGGGTTGCCATTTCCTCCTCCAGGGGCTCCTCCTGACCCAGGAAGGGAACCTGAGTCTGTTATGTTTACTGTATTGGCAAGAAGGGTTCTTTACCACTAGCGCCACCTGGAAGTTCCTATTTGTTCTAGCTATGGCCCTTTGAAGACAAGATTTTCTTGCCTGGACTTGGGCTCCATGTTTCTAACAGAATCTTAGTGGAGAGACGGGTGTGTTCCCTTCCCGCACAGAAACACAGGCCCACGTGGTGTCTCCTTTGAGACCCTGCAATCTCCTTCACTTTCGGTGAGAGGAGGATCTGAAAGCTAGTACTCCAAGGCATGCCTCAGAAGTCAAGGCAAGGCTCAAAACCATGTGTTATTTTTAAATGCTTTTAAATTCTAAAAGTTTTCCATTTTTCTTCAGTGGAAATACTAAATTGCCTTTGAATAAACAGTGTTTTCTGTTTCAGAAAGTTGTATGTTTATCTCAGTGTGGCCAATCAATGAATTCCAAAAGATTTATAATTTTTTTCTTCTGTGGGGCAATCAAAGGCTAAATTCTAAAGGATTTGAAAATGTCAACTTGTAATACAAACTGGGTTGGCCCCAGGGCCTGAGATCAGAACCATAACTCACTGTGTTTACAAATTATATCATTCGGTCTGGTGTGCTAACTGTAAACTTACCGATAATTATAGTAGAGGATGAATTACAGTTAGCCTCTTTCCTTTTTTTTCCCGGTGCCTGAACTGTCATGACATATGGATTCTTCATCAGCCTTCAAATCACATTGAGGGCTTCCCTAGAAGCTAGTTTTGAAATCAATAGGCACCTAGGCTTTTAGATGAAATATGGAATTACTATAGACTTTTTAAGAGGGAAAGAAAATGATTTCACTAAATGACTCCCCTATGCTATTCCAGTCAGACATACACATATCTGTGGTCTTTAATAGAAAGGATAAAAATATAACATTATGTTAGGTAACAGACACAATAGGAAAGCCACTTTTTTCCCTCAGCTATTTGTTGTCCCTTTGTTATTCCTTCCCGACCAATCCTCCCCCTTTGTGTTAAAAAAAACCGCACTATTGTGTACCATTCTGAAGACACAATGGTGACACTTTGTTTTTCTCTCTCTTGCCTTTTGCTCTCTCTTTATCCACCTTCATATCCTCTTTCCCATCTGTCCCTCTTCTCTTTCCAATAATTTAACATCCAAAGATGTGATATTTTTTTAATCTGGTCTAAGCAAGAGATGTTTACTTTAAGACTGTGCCAGCAGGAAGGTGAGCTGCTTGTGGGTCTTCTAGGCAGACTGTTTCCCCTTGCCAAGATGTACAGCCTAAGGAATGTACAAATCCCAAGCTGTCAAACATAACCACTGAGTTTGTGGTCAAAATTTTAGTAATCTTGATCATTTCAAGAGAGTAAAAAAATTTCTTATTTGCTAATTGACAAAAAAGTCTAAAATAAGCAGTAGATTTATTTTTAAAACATTGCATTGCCTCTGTTATTATATTGATACAGATTCAGATACAGATATAAGTATCATCATTTTTGGAAGGTTTAATAAAAGTGTCAGAAATAAATGGGCAAAGAGGACTAAGTATAAAAACAGACGGTATATTTTACTCTAGTGAATATGTTAGCTGATGTGTGCGTGGAAGCACTATGCTTGTGCATCGATGTCAACCTGTGAAGCATGTACTTCTCTGCCAATACATTGTTGAGAATGATCAGCCACCATTTTTCTGGGTATCTGCCATGGATCCATACCTGACATTGTGGGAAAAGTACTGTTAGAGATTGCAAATTCAATAGAAGCAGTCCAACAGGATGGGGAAAAGAGAAAAATGAGATTTTGCAGGAAAATATTGCACATATTTAGGTAGAAATGATGATACTTTGCTAAAACATTCTTGGAAAATAATATATTTGGGGAATTTTTGTATCATACCTTAATGAGAGAATGGAGAAAGAAGTTATCACAGGAAATCAGTTTTATCATCCACCAGTTCCAAACTGCTGTGGACTAGCTCATCAAGAGCTAGTGGCAAGACCAGCAGAACCACCCAGAAAAAGTTAATAGTGAGTGAAGTCATTTTCAGAAACCAGAAAGTTAGATTTTCCAGAGTCCCTTCTGTCTCAATCCAGAGGCCATAATAGCTAAAGGCTTTGCAGGGACACAGGGAAGCTATCTGATGTCTACAGTCAGTTCAGTCCAGTCGCTCAGTTGTGCCCAACTCTTTGTGACCCCATGGACTGCAGCACACCAACCTTCCCTGTCCATCATCAACTCCCTTAACTTACTCAAACTCATGTCCATCGAGTTGGTGACGCCATCCAACAATCTCATCCTCTCTCGTCCCCTTCTCCTCCTGCCTTCAATCTTCCCCAGCAGGGTCTTTTCCAATGAGTCAGTTCTTTGCATCAGGTAGTCAAAGTAATGGAGTTTCAGCTTTAGCATCAGTCCTTCCAATGAATATTCAGGATTGATTTCCTTTAGGATTGACTGGTTTGATTTCCTTGCAGTCTAAGGAACTCTAAAGAGTTTTCTCTAACACCACAGTTCAAAAGCATCAATTCTTCACCTCTCAGCCTTCATTATGATCCAACTCTCACATCCATACATGATTACTGGAAAAACTATAGCCTTGACTAGACGGATCTTTGTCAGCAAAGTAATGTCTCTGCTTTTTAATATACTGTACAGAATCAATCTTTCACTTGTTTCTTTGGGTCTTAAATTCACAGTCAGTGCCCAAGCACTCAACATCTGTGAAGGCCAAGGACTGAGTTATATTCTCTCCCTTCTTATGCCTGCATTTTATAATTTATTTTCTTCTTCAGGGGTCAATCTGATATTCATTATAATTTGACATATATTATTATGTAGGTAGTCAAAACACCTTTCCAAAACTGTGGCAATTGTCCTATTCTATGTCAGCAGTGTAATAATAGAGATTTTATCATATTTTATGCTGTCATTCATTTAAGTAATGAATAATTATTGTATGGCATTCCCTGGTGGTTCAGATGATAAAGAATCCACCTGCAGTGCAGGTGACACATTCAGTCCCTGGGTTGGAAAGATCCCCTGGAAAAGGGAATAGCTACCCACTTCAGTATTCTTGCCTGGAGAATTCCATGGGCAGAGGAGCCTGGCAGGCTACAGTCCATAAGATACCAAAAGAGTCAGACAAGACTTAACCACTCACCACGAACAACAAATGCGGATATGTGTTTTAAAGATAATTGATCTCAAGGCTACCCACTGGTGAATTTTCTTTCTCATGTTGAAACTGTTTTTTATTTGATTATCAGCTTGGTTTTTAAAAATACACTAAATCTTCATAAAGTCAATATTGCTGTATTACTTTGACTTTTTTTTAAATCTATATATATAAAAAAAGAGAGACAGCAGGGCTCTACCAGAACATTCTATGAATATTGATATTTCTCAAAAGTATGCTCTTATTCTTTAGGCCTACTCTAATAAAAATATGGAAAGAGCTTCTGGTTTCTTTGAAAAAAATCAATGAAAATATCAAGACAAGGCATAATGTCAAGTAAGTTCAATAATCAGACCACAGTTAATGGCTAAAAAAATCATGAGGTGGCAAGAATGAAGTTTTATGTCGGTTCAGGTTACTAAACAACAGGGCTGCCTGATCTTCAACCAAAATGAAAATAATCTAAAATTTATTGTACATCCCATCAGCCTTTCTGAAAGGTCATCTAATTAACATTTTGCATTTACTCTACTCTTCACCTTGACCCAAAACACCAAAAATATGCTGAAGTCTATTTTACTTGAAATTCATAGTTATTGTGAATACAAATAAACTGAAAGCTAGAAAAAACAACAAGAAGGGAGAGCTCTTCCTTTACACTGGGGATATCAGAAGAGAAGGTCATTGAGCAGACAGCTGGACATGAAGGTGAGGACAGGATGGGAGTTGTGGAGTGATCCATACCCCTTGATACAGACAAAGGCAAGTTAATTCCAGAATTCTTAAATAAAGATACTCCAAGACCTAGAGCTGGAATGCTCTCTGGACAGAGATTATGTGTCTTAATTGTGTTAAATCACCTTAGGCTTATTTCTAGAACTGGCTGCACAAAAAAATTGGAGAAGTGACGGGAAATGAAGTGAAAGTCACTTAGTTGTGTCCAACTCTTTGTGACCCCATGAAATATACAGTCCATGGAATTCTCTGGGCCAGAATACTGGAGTGGGTAGCTTTTCCCTTCTCCAGAGGATCTTCCCAACCCAGGGACTGAACCCAGGTCTCCCACATTGCAGGTGATTCCTTACCAGCTGAGTCACCAGGGCACCCCAAGAATACTAGAGTGGGTAGCCTATCCCTTCTCCAGTGGATCTTCCCAACCCAGGAATTGAATCAGGGTCTCCTGCACTGCAGGCAGATTCTTTACCAACTGAGCTATCAGGTAAGCCCTATAATTTGGAGAAGATACTTATATTAGAAAATACAGATACCAAGTGATCTGTTTCCTGTTCTGCTTATCATGATGGTCCAACTCCATCCTCTCATAAATACTGAGTTGTTGCAAATAGTAAGGTGCTGGAGAGTACAGGAGAGACAATATACAGAAAGATTGATTAATAGGGGATGAAATGTTTCTTAAGTACCTACTACTACAACATGTTTGTGTTAGAGGTGGGATGAGGGGTACCAGATTGAATTTATTTTTTTTTCTATCAAATAAATATTTACTGACTACCCAGTATGCACACCATGCATTTGTGTTAGCAGACAGAAAGATCAAATGATAAATTTCGAATCCAGCCCTGGACAACATTAATTTTTATGATCCTCTCAATTTCCATATAGTCAATAAGAGTCTGAAATGTGGTACTTGGGTGCAATCTCAAAAATGACATAATGATCTTGGTTTGTTTCCAAGGCAAACCATTCATGGTATTCCAAGTCTATCCAAAAAAGCTGAAGTTAACTGGTTCTATGAAGACCTATAAGACCTTCTAGAATTAATAAAAAAAAAAAAATGTCCTTTTCATCATCATAGGGGACTGGAATGCAAAAGTAAGAAGTCAAGAAATACCTGAAGTAACAGGTAATTTTGATCTAGGAGTACAAAAGGAAGTGAGGCAAAGATTAACAAAGTTTTGCCAAAAGAACACACTGATCATAGCAAACACCCACTTCCAAAAACACAGGAGACAACTCTACACATACAGATCACCAGATGGTCAATACCAAATTCAGATTGATTACATTCTTTGCAGCTGAAGATGGAGAAGCTCTATACAGTTAGCAAAAACAAGACTGGGAGCTGACTCTGGCTCAAATCATGAACTCCTTATTGCAAAATTCAGACTTAAATTGAAGAAAGTAGGTTAAATCATCAGGCCATCAAGGTATGACCTAAATCAAATTCCTTATGATTATACAGTGGAAGTGACACATAGATACAAGGGATTAGATCTGATAGACAGAGGGCCTGAAGAACTATGGATGAAGGTTTAAACACTGTATCGGAGGCAGTGATCAAAATGACCCCCAAAATGAAGAAATGCAAAAAGGCAAATGGTTGTCTGAGGAGGGCTTAAAAATAATTGAGGAAGGAAAAGAAGTGAAAGGTAAAGGAGAAAAGGAAAGATATATCAATCTGAAAGCAGATTTCCAAATAATAGCAAGGAGAGATAAGAAAGTCTTCCTAAGTGATCAATGCAGAGAAATAGAGGAGAATGGGAAACACTAGAGATCTCTTCAAGAAAATTAGAGATGCCAAGGGAACATTTCATGCAAAGATGAGCACAATAAATGACAGAAATGGCACGGACCTAGCAGAAGCAGAAGATATTAAGAAGAGGTGGCAAAAATATATAGACGAACTATACAAAACAGATCTTAATGACCCAGGTAACCATGATGGTGTGTTCACTTACCTCGAGCCAGACACCCTAGAGTGCAAAGTCAAGTGGGCCGTAGCAGCATTACTGTGAAGAAAGCTAGTGGAGGTGAGGGGATTCCTGCTGAGCTACTTCGCTTTCTAAAAGATAATGGTGTTTAAGTGCTGCATTCAATATTCCAGCAAGTTTGGAAAACTCAGCAGTGGCCACAGGACTGGAAAAGTTCAGTTTTCATTTCAATGCCAAAGACGGGCAATGTCAGAGAATGTTCAAACTACTGCACAGTTATACGCATTTCACATGCTAGCAAGGTCATGCTCAAATCCTTCAAGTCAGGCTTCAACAGTATGTGAACTGAGAACTTCCAGATCTACAAGCTAGATTTAGAAAAGGCAAAAGAACCAGATATCAAATTGCCAACTCCCAATGGATTATAGAAAAAACTAGAGAATTCCAGAAAAACATCTGATTTTGCTTCATTGACTATGCTAAAGCCTTTGTGCAGATGACAACAGATTGGAAAATTCTTAAAGAGATGGAAGTACCAGACCACTTTACCTATTTCCTGAGAAACCTTTATGCAGGTGAAGAAGCAACAGTTAGAAATGGACATGGAACAGCAGGTTGGTTTAAAATTGGGAAAGAAGGATATCAAGGCTGTATATTGTCACCCTGCTTATTTAAATTATATGCAGTGTACATCATGCAAAATGCTGGGCTAGGGTGAAGCACAAGCTGGAATCAAGATGCCAGGAAAAATATAAATTGCTTCAGCTATGCAGATGACACCACCCTTATAGCAGAAAGTGAAGAGGAACTAAAATGCTTCTTGAAAGTGAAAGAGGAGAGTGAAAAGTTGGCTTAAAGCTCAACATTCAGAAAATGAAAATCATGGCATCTGGTCCCATCACTTCATGGCAAATAGACGGGGAAACAGTGGAAACAGTGTCAAACTTTAATTTTGGGGCTCCAAAATCACTGCAGATGGTGATTGCAGCCATGAAATTAAATACATTTGTTCCTTGGAAGGAAAGTTATGACCAACCTAGACAGCATATTAAAAAGCAGAGACATTACTCTGCCAACACAGGTCCATCTAGTCAAGGCTATAGTTTCTCCAGTGGTCATGCATGTGAGAGTTGAACTGTTAAGAAAGCTGAGAGCCGAAGAATTGATGCTTTTGAACTGTGGTGTTAAAGAAGACTTTTGAGTCCCTTGGACTGCAAGGAGATCCAACCAATCCATTCTGAAGAAGATCAACCCTGGGTGTTCTTTGGAGGGAATGATGCTAAAGCTGAAACTCCAGTACTCTGGCCACCTCATGAGAAGAGTTGACTCATTGGAAAAGACTCTGATGCTGGGAGGGATTGGGAGCAGGAGGAAAAGAGGACAACAGAGGATGAGATGGCTGGCATCACCGACTCAATGGACATGAGTTTGAGTGAACTCCGGGAGTTGGTGATGGACAGGGAGGCCTGGTGTGCTGCAACTCATGGGGTCACAAAAAGTTGGACAGGACTAAGAGACTGAACTGAACTGAAAATCACTGTGGACATTGACTGCAGTCATGAAATTAAAAGATGCTTTCTCCTTGGAAGAAACGATATGACCAATCTAGATGGCATATTAAAAAGCAGAGACATCACTTTCCCAACAAAGGTCTGTATAGTCAAAGCTATGGTTTTCCCAGTAATCATGTACTGATGTAAGAGTTGGATCACAAAGAAGGCTGAGCACTGAAAAATTGATGCTTTTGAACTGTGGTGCTGGAGAAGACCTTTGAGAGTTCCTTGGACTGCAAGGAGATCAAACCAGTCAATCCTAAAGGAAATCAATCCTGAATATTCATTGAAAGGACTGATGCTGAAGCTGAAGCTTCAGTCCTTTAGCAACCTGATGCAAAGAGCTGACTTATCGGCAAAGACCCTGATGCCATGAAAAGACTGAAGGCAGGAGAAGGGAAAAACAGAGGATGAGATGTTNAAACCAGTCAATCCTAAAGGAAATCAATCCTGAATATTCATTGAAAGGACTGATGCTGAAGCTGAAGCTTCAGTCCTTTAGCCACCTGATGCAAAGAGCTGACTTATCGGCAAAGACCCTGATGCCATGAAAAGACTGAAGGCAGGAGAAGGGAAAAACAGAGGATGAGATGTTAGGATGGCCTCACTGACTCAATGGACATGAGTTTGAGCAAACTAAGGAAGTTGGTGAAGGACAGGGAAGTCTGTCATGTTGCAGTCCATGGGGTCACAAAGAGTGGGATACGACTTAGCAACTAAACAACAACAACAAAAAAAGTGACCCACTGGCAGAGTCTAAAATATTAATTTATTATTGTCTTTTAATTCTTAGCATCAATATGTCATCTTTCACCCTCCCTCAATAACATCTCTCACATATACCCTTTGTTTCTGAACTTTTCAGCCTTTTATCAAGATTTTCTCTTATGATCCATACCCATCTTTATTATCAAGGGAGAAATAAGGTTTGAATGGAGGTGGGAGTCATTATTCCTGCCAGTTCTCTCCTTTAGTATCGTCTCCCTATGGATTATTCTCTCCTAGACCTTTGTCTTCAGTTTTAGTTTTGTTTCTATGACTTCATTTTTAGAGCAGTTTAGTTTCAAAGCAAAATTAAAAAGGAGGTACAGAGATTTCCCATATATTCCCTTCCCTTACCCCACTGTGAACATCACTCAACAAAAGAAGACATTTATTATTATTTTTTTAACCATGGATGGGCATTATAATCACCCAGCCTCTGTAGATTACCTTGGGACTTACTCTTGATATTGTACATTCAATGGGTTTGGACAAACTTATAATGGCAAATATCTATCATTATAACACAATACAGAGTATTCCTAATGCCCTAAAAATCCTCTATGTTCTATCTATTCATCTCTACACACTCCCTAACCCCTGGCAACCACTGATCTTTTTATATCTCCATAGTTTTGCCTTTTCCAGAAAATCCTGTAATTGGGATCATACAGTATGTAGGCTTTTCTCATTGGCTTCTTTCATTTAGTGATGTGTATTTAAGTTTCTTATCTGTCTTCTCACGGCTGGAAAGCTCGTTTTTTTAAGTGAAGAATAATATTCCATTGTCTGGAGGTAACACAGTTTATTTATCCAGTCATCTTAAAGGACATCTTGGTTGCTTTCAAATTTTGACAATTATGAATAAAAATGTTTATAAGCATCCTTGTGCAAGTTTTTGTGTAGGCGTATGTTTTCAGTTCCTTTTGGTGACTACCAAGATGGATAATATAGTAAGAGTCTGGGTAATTTTATGAGAAACACCACACTGTGTTCCAAAGTGGCTATATCATTTTGTAGCCTCCAAGCAATGTCTGAGAATTCCAATTGCTCCATATCCTTGCCAGCATTTGGTGTTGTCATTGTCCTGGATTTGGGCCACTGGTCACCTGATACAAAGACCTGACTCACTGGAAAAGACCCTGATACTGCTAAAGATTGAGGGCAAAAGGAGAAGGGGACTGCAGAGGATAAGATAGTTAGATATCATCACCCATTCAGTGGATTTAAGTAATCTCAGGGAGATAATGAAGGACAGAAGAGCCTGGGATGCTAAAGTGCACTAGGGTCTCAAAGAGCAGGACACTACTTAGCAACTGAGAAACAACAACTGGAATATAGGTGTATCCCATTGTGTAAATGCCACTTTACAACTGCTTTCAATGTAGAAGAAGCTTCACAGAAGAGAAGGTGTTCTGAGTAGTGTCTGTCTTCTAAACATTTAGCAAATAGAATCATTGTCATGCTTCCATATTACAATACACACAATGCACTAACTAGGTAACAATTTTTCTGAAAGTTAATTGACATCCCATGGGAGGGAGGGGCTAATGACAAAAGCCAAGAACAAATTACTAGTCTCTCAGATAGAAATAAGAAAGTTGTATGCCTTGTTAGATATAACAGCAGAAACATTGATTTCAGGGTCTAATCATGGCTAATTGATCAGCAGTTATTTCATAAGTAATCATCCTATTTTCTTTTATTCTTTCCTCACTTCTCACAAACTTCTACCATGGAGAGGCTGTCTCATAAATTCAAGCTACAAATCAGTTATGGGCATCAAAGATCATAAAAGTGCTTTGTAAACTGTAAAGTGATACCAAAATGTTAACATGACTACTAAATTCAAAATGAGGGGACAGAAAAAAAGAAAGAATTTTGACCCCATAAAGCGGAGACATTTTCACTTCAGAGCTATAGCAAGACAAATTCAGATATGTAGTTGTTCTTTTCTAAATGGTAGAATACATAGTGGAAGACAAAACATAACCAAATCAATTAAAAAATAAAGGTCAGTAAAAAGCAAGCTCCTTGTGTCATCATCAGCCAGGTAAAGGTGGCCCACACTCTGCACTCCAGGTGGTAATTCTGAGTCATTCTTCAACTTCCATCTTGCTATGCTCTCTGAGCTCATCTCCATTCCTTATGTTGAAGGGTTTTTAAATCAATTAAAATAAAAAATCACCTGAGAAAGTAGAACTCCTCTACCTACTAGCTGTAAAGTTTTTGTGAATGTAAATGGAGTCTATGAAGGTGAACTGAAGGGCAAAGGGATGGAAGAATAACAATGGAATCAATACAGCATCCTTGGCTTTAGGAAAAAGGGTCAAGGTGAATGAGGCACAAGTGTGATCCTTGCTCTTGGCAAGTTTTCCTCAGATCAGTGCAGGACATCCATGTGTAGCGACAGTATGTTCAGGCTATACAGTCTGAATGTGAACAGCTGTATCTAGGGCCTTACAAATTCAGGAGAAAGTGTTAAGACTTAAAAGGCACAGAAGGACGTAGAAGAGAGGATGATTGGATGCTGAGAAAATACTCCTTTAAGAACATAAGTCTAGAAAAACTGGATGTGCAATATTTTACATTCTCACTTTATCTTCTGAATGTGAGAGAGCACTGAATATTTGAGGAAACTGAAATACTTGGTCAATGAATATTAGCATTCATATAATTTCTTGGTCCCTGAAGGTTTTCTTCTGGAACTTAAACAATTCCATTTGTCAAGTATTTTGGAGAATCTTGATTGATTCTTTTCTAGTTTTAATTTTTATAGCTGGTGAGTGTTTCTGAAAACTTCTTGTGGTAAAAAATCAGTCAGCTGCCCTGGAAGTCTCCTCTTCCCAGTGGAGAGCTGGTGCCAGGAGAGGGCTGTCCTACCAGAATCTATTTGTTCAAGTCCCACTTCTAGCATTTAAGAAGTAAGGTCAAGTGTCTGAGTTCTGATCAATCAAATATGGGTAGAATAGATGATCATATTTTATAAGTCTGGCCATGTAAACCAAAACACATGTACAACCCTCTATTCTCTCTCTCTTTTTATTTTTTTTTTCCATGCAGGCTGGATGTTGTCTCCCAGGATAACCTCTGGAACTGTGTTTTGAAGGTTGAGTCAGTCTGGATCCCTCCATTCTAGATCCCAGCTGTGCATTGGACTGTGAGCAAGAAATAGTTCTTTATTTGTGTCCTGCTTATAATATGACTGTATACTTTTTACATAATCAGGTATCCTTTTGGTTCAAAATGCAATCCACTTCTATTTATTTTCTGTGTGGGGGTGATGGGAGGAAAATCTGCATGTAAGCCTTCTCTCCCCAAATGTTCCACCTAAATCTGAGGGCTCCAAAGAGCTGACACATTGCCTCCATGTCTGTAAATAGCACATAATCAATGGTAGGTGACAAATCTCAGATTCTTTACAGATACAGATTCCTGATAGCTTTTGCAAGACAATTTTAACAAACTTAGCACTTCTGTGATAAGATCCCCCCCACCTCAATTCTCAACAAAGAATAAGGCTTCAACTTCAGAAGTTTCTTATTACACAGTGGTCATTCTCTAAAGGTCCTTCGCAGAAGACAGTGGTAGCTATTATACAATTATAATATTTGAGATTCTGAAACACACATATAAAGCAAGACTTTTTTTTAATTTTTAGTTTTCTGTTTTGTTTTTAGGTAATGTCTTTTCTTTCTCCTCTTAAGCTTTAGAAAAATGATAGAGCAAGGGAAAAAGTAGCTTATACTTATTATTCAAATGTACTCTATTCAGAAAGATATGAGACACAAATAATCGGCAGAAATGAACATAACGAAAAGAAAAGATTTTATTCAAATAAGTATCTAGAGCAAAAGGAAAAACTGGTCAACAAATAGTTCCACTAGCCATGGCCTATTTTCCAATCATGATTCCTGAGACATCTTTAACAGAAGATATCTAAATGATTAACTTCATAGTGAGTCAATGACAATGTTCAGTCAAATAGAATAAACTTAAACTAAGGGACAGGGAAATTGCTCAAATCAAGAAGAAATTGCAAAAGCCACTGCTGTGGATCTATTTTTGCAGGATAATTAAGCCGATTTAAGGAAATGATGGGATTAAGTGGCAGAAATTGAGAGGTCATCTAATCCACCAGCTTTCAAAGCCAATCCTCTGATCTGTGCTGGTCCGAGATAATGTTTTCACAGTTAATGGCCAAATGAAATAAATTAGGAAAATGAATGAGTTCTTTCATAAAGAATTCAGCATAAATTATTGGCTTTTTATTCTACAATTATGTGCTTCCTAATTTTTATGCTAAAATGTTCTTTCTTTAGAGGAATTTTATCATGATATTTTTATTGATGGTTGGTTTTGTTTCCTAGTATCTTTCACCAAAAATAAAGTAATTCTTTGTTACTTCATTAAAAATATTATACTGGTTTCTGAAATACTAGAAGCCATTCATCAAATTTATTATCTTCATTCAAGAAGGACTAATTTAAACTCTAAAACATAGGATTTTACATCCTTTTTTTTTTTTTTTCAGAAATGAAGGAAATGTTAAAGCATTCCTGGATGACACTTGTCTATGTTAAAGACATTCTGCCATTAGAAATATATATATTTTTAACCTCTAATATTAACCCCTCAAAAAATTACAATTTTTTCCCTACTCAGTATCACTGAAATTTAGAGTCAAATCAGACACTTAAAAACATCTACTTAAACTGCTTCCTTTGATATAGAGATGGAGATAGAGGCACCCTACAGTGAAGGCTGAATCTGTATTATATGATTGGGTAATTACACAAACATGTTCTTTTAAGTCTCATCCACACTCTTTCCCACGTAACATATGGGCTCCTTTCCACAAGATTTCACTTGCCAGGCAAAACCTTCCAGATTTTGGCATGCTTTGGCTTAATCTGAGCTTTACCTAGACCATGTCTCTATTATAAAAATAATACTGCTTAATAGAACTTTCATGTCACTTGGATATTAAATTAACTGTATACTACTATACATGTACCGTGTAGAGAAGGCCTTCATGGGGGAAATGCTTGCCAACAGAGGAATGAGGATGCCAGTAAGGGAGTGATAATTGGGCTTATTTCAAGTGTAGAGGAAGGAAGGGCCAAGCTAAAAATATTTTTTCTTAAAATAGCTTACACTTTGGAAAACAGCAATTTCTATTTACAACCAATACACAAATTAGAACAAGATATGGAGGAAAACAATTGAATGCAATTTTTAAACAAACTGAACTCCTCCACATTTCATATTATTATAGAATTCCGAGATGTTACAGAAGAACAATCCAGTTCTTCTAATGCACCATCCAACTTAGATTTGTGTCACTGGCAGTTTTGAGTCTTGAAAAAGTCGACATTTTTACCAAAGATTTCTGGAACCTGATTTCCTTTCAAGTGTATATATAAGCACAGAACTGTTGTAGAAATGCTAACCTAACATTACTATTGCTTATAAATTAGCGAGGGGATATCAATGGAAAATATGAAGTAGGAGAAAATAAAATGGGAATTTGCTACTGAAGTGTTGGCCCCATTATTTCTCCACTACCCAGAAAAGAGGGGAAAAGTAACACTTTTCTCCTCAGTTGCTCATCTGTGAGGGCAGCAAGGGGGCCTGCAGAGAAGACTAAGTATATCTCAGTGGATACTAATATTGTGCTTTGTCTGCTTTGAAAATTGATGCATGAGATTTTGGTAGATTACTAATTGATGCTTCTAACGTTCATAGAACTTGCTTCAGTGAAGCATCCTACTAGCATGAAGCAAGTATGAAAACCTTTATCATGCATTACATTACACATATATGTGTGTCTGTGCTAAGTCATTTCAGTCGTGTCCAACTCTTTGTGACCCTGTGGACCATAACTTGCCAGGTTTCTCTGACCATGGGATTCTCCAGGCAAGAATACTGGAGTGGGTTGCCTGGCCCTCCCCCAGGGGATCTTCCCAACTCAGGGGCAGAACCCAGGTCTCTTACAGCTCTTGCATTGGCAGGTGGGTTCTTCACCATTAGCACCACTTGGAAAGCCCACATTACATGTACATGTGTATACAAACGTATAAAAAATATATTTATGTTTGTTCCTGCAGCTCATCTGTATAATCATGTCTTTAACTGAATAAAGTTTTGCTCTTTTCCACTGTCTTTTTATATGCACACAGAAGTGTCTCAGGGATGATTTGTAACCCGGGTCTATCCATCTCTGCCCCACTTATTTCAACTTCCTTGCAGCAATGTCCAAGTTCACCCTGTCTCAATCCTCACCAGTGTCCCCCTTCTTCTGGGTATTCACTGCCATCTGCTTCCTGATGTGGAGAACTTATCACCTTACTTTCTGCCTGACTTCTCTAGTCCTGTCCATAACTGCTAACCTTTCCAACTCAATCCTTTATCGGAGCTGAGATTTTTCTCTTTTCCTCAATAATTACCTCCATTCTTCTGTTCACACCAATGGTTATGTTCTTAGGGAGATAAAATTCCTTTTTTTTTTGCCTTTTAAAATCTTTATATTAAACCAAAGTATGCAATTTAAACTGTCTTTCCTGGTGGCTCAGATGGTAAAGCTTCTGTCTATAATGCGGGAGACGCGGGTTTGATCCCTAGGTCGGGAAGATCCCATGGAGAAGGAAATGGCAATCCACTCCAGTACTATTGCCTGGAAAATCCCATGGACAGAGGAGCCTGGTAGGCTAAAGTCCATGGAGTCACAAAGAGTTGGACATGACTGAGCGACTCCACTTTCACTTTCATGCAATGTAAACAAATAAGTACATGTATGTCATTATTCTGGACACAATTTTGTTCACAGTTGGATATTTAATTGATAAGAATTCTT
Source organism: Oreotragus oreotragus (assembly GCA_006410675.1). NCBI lineage: Eukaryota > Metazoa > Chordata > Mammalia > Artiodactyla > Bovidae > Oreotragus > Oreotragus oreotragus. Next base: position 31,022 of record SJYX01016236.1, read on the forward strand.
CTGTAAAATCTTAGCTAATATTTAAGTGGGAGCTGCACACAAGTAAAATTACATGGAAAGTAGAATAATGATTCAAGCATTGGCAGTGTGCTTTTTGTTTGGGAACTGAAAATGTCTGCTCTTAGCTGACTCATTTGCTAAGCAAGGTAAAAGTATTGAGCAGTTTTTGTTTTGTTTTGTTTAGCAGATCATCTTTTTTTAGACAAATACGTTTTGATATAATGGGAAGAAAGTTAGAATTGTTTCAGTTCCTAGTTAAATCTCTGCATTCCCGGTACATGGCACACTAGCAATGTTTAGTAAATAGCTAATTCTAGGAATTTTGAAAAACATGCTTTTTATAGTAACATTCGTTATATTTAAGGGCAAAAATATACCAGTTGCCAAAATTAACTTATAATGAAGTAAATATTATTCAGACACACATAACATCTCCTAACATGTAGACATCAGCATCTGTTATAATGTTTTTCAGTTTCTGTTTAAAATTGACTACTTGGAAGCCATGATTTTATAGAGTTGACATCACTACTCTATTCAGTGAATTGAGGCCAGGAATGGTGGTTATGTTGTGTGTGTTTTCTGGCATTTGTAACCATGATCTAGTAGTGGAACAGTAAGCTTCTTATCAATCAATTGGTTGAGAGAATTCTGTTGTTATTCTGAAATGTTTCAAGCAGATAGAAAAGCACAAGCATTCATGGTTCATCATATTCAAGCTGGCTTGTCTCATGGATGAAGATGATTGACTACCAGGTATAATGAAACAGGCTCCACAAAATGCTTTGGCCAATTTCTCCTCCCTTTGCTCCTTACTGTAATGAAATAGGTGCTGACAAGATATTAGCCTATGGAGTAAGGCAGCAAACATGGTGGTTAAGATCATGTATCAGTTCAGTTCAGTTCAGTTCAGTCGCTCAGTCATGTCCAACTCTTTGTGACCCCAAGAATCGCAGCACGCCAGACCTCCCTGTTCATCACCATCTCCCGAAGTTCACTCAGACTCATGTCCATCGAGTCCGTGATGCCATCCAGCCATCTCATCCTCGGTCATCTCCTTCGCCTCCTGCCCCCAATCCCTCCCAGCATCAGAGTCTTCTCCAGTGAGTCAACTCTTCTCATGAGGTGGCGAAAGTACTGGAGTTTCAGCTTTAGCATCATTCCTTCGTATGGCAAAGCAAGATTATTGAGTCCAAAATTCAGCTTCATTATATAGCAAGTATGTGACTTTGCTCATATACCTAACATCTCTGAGCTTCAATTTCTCATATCATGAAGAAAATAATAGTACCTAATAATTTCTCTGAGATAAATATGTCGATGTATACAGTATTTGACTTCCCTAGTGGCTCAGATGGTAAAGCATCTGTCTACAGTGTGGGAGACCCGGGTTCGAGCCCTGGGTTGAGAAGATCCCCTGGAGAAGGAAATGGCAATCCACTTCAGTACTATTGCCTGGAAAATCCCACGGACAGAGGAGCCTGGTAGGCTACAGTCTATGAGATCTCAAAGAGTCAGACATGACTGAGCGAGTTCACTTTCACTTTTCATACAGTATTTAGAGTAACACCTATCTCATAGTATGTACCACTGTAGTTAATGAATGCTTTTCTAGGAAAAGCAAACCAAGATAATCTGACCAGTTCCAATGGTCTAGTTCTATTCTATTTCCAAACATTAGAATTAAAGATTAATTTCTTTAAAATAAGGAGTTTTATATTCCAGATTTGTCATGGAAAATCATTACACTTATTCATATGACTCAAATCCTTATTAACTGCCAATATCCTGGAGTATGTTAACTTTTTTCCAGGTTTATGACAGGAATTATTTCATTTCATCACCAAATAAACTATTATTATTAGCTCAATGTCCAGTTGAGGAAACTGTTAAGAAGTTAGAGCTATTATATGTCCTCTCCTAAGCTACAAAAATAAGTAAATTGGTCAGGCTGACTCCAAAGCTCATTAACTAGGCATTCTGACACTAAAATGTATAGCCCTAATTCTATAAACTTGTGTCTCCTGAAGTTTGCTCAGATTCATGCCCATTGAGTCAGTGATGCTTTTAACCATCTCATCCTCTGATGCCTCCTTCTCTTTTTGCCTTCAATTTTACTCAGTATCAGGGTCTTTTTCCTGAACTTGGCACTTTGTATCAGATGGCCAAAGTATTAGAACTTGAGCTTCAGCATCAGTCCTTCCAAAGAATATCTAGAGTTGATTTCCTTTAGGATTGAATTCAATAAACAAACCAACAAACACACAAAAAAACTGCTCAACAAAGCCTTATTTAATGAATGAATGAATGGAGAAAATCCCTAACAGGGTTATCACAAGCACTGATAAATATAAAACTAAAAGAAAAATAATCGGAAAGCTATATATAATAGCTTACCTCCATTTTCTTACTGTTCTACGATTAGTTTTTACTAAAAAGAAGTCTTTACAAACAGAGGAATTCTTCAACTTTCTTCTTTCTAGCTTCTCCCTTCTACCATTAAGGTCTAGGTAACCAAACTGAGTACATACTTTCTTCTTTGACTGTCTCAGCTCTCCATTGCCAAATATTTCTTTGAAATCATTTTCTCAAAGATTCACTGTTCAAAACAAAATATTCTAAATAAAACTGAAACATGGCTATTGAACACAGGTTTAGTTCCGTGTTCTGATATCTAGAACAAATTTAAGGAAAGCAACATGTTGATGAGAAAGTTTCAGTATGAAGTATCTTCCAGTAATCACAATTATAGAATCAAAAATTTTTGGCAAGTGAAACTGCAGATTTATTTATTGTAGTATTGGTGGATATAAAAAAATATTAATAGGTAGAATAAGACAATTAATACCTTGCTTAAAGTAAATTTTTTAGCACCAAATTGGGAAAAAAAAAAACAAAACCAGATTTGAATTCTGAAAGTTTCTGTATTATAGAGGAAAAACAAACTATTTTGCAAGCTATTTGTTAATTTAAAAGACATATCCAAAATTTGAACTCTCCCAGGAATTTGTTCTGTAACATATGTGACTTAGAGATAAGAAATGTTTTAAATGAACTTCTCCATGTTCTCCAAAACAATTTCAACCTAGCTCTGCATTTCACTATTAAACTCACATCAAGTTTGTGGGTGCTCAGACATGAAAGGAGCAAATTTTCAACAAGGTTGTGACCCTCTGTGGTGAGCTTTTTAAGACAATAACAAGGTTAAGTTCCCAGCTGGTACAGGTCTACTAGTGAACCTCTAAAGTAGGGTCACTGACCTGAGAGAGAGTCTTAATTTTATGTAAGTTAGAGAAAAAGAACACAAGGTGGAAAGTCAGGAGACAGCAAAATCTGGAATAAGAAATAGGCTCACAGGTGTGGGGCAGGATGGAAACCAGCATCTTGCTGGACTCATATAGAAAAGGGAGAAAGCATTAAGCAACAGAAGAGCCTTAATGATCTGAATAGGGCCATAGATGCCTGAGGCTGGGCCTATTTCAGGCCAATAATGAGCTTTTGGACTTGTGGAGTCATTTACTTGGCATAGCAGCCTGGAGCCCAAGGGCGCTGTTCATTAGGAAGTGGGAACTTTACCTCAGGGTTGTTTGTGTTGGTCTTTCTTGCCAGAATGAATTGTTCATTAGCATCTGAGAGAAAACCACCCTCTCTCTCTCTCTAGATAAATGGTTTAAAATAAAACGTTGATTGGGGTTGGGGTGGACAAAGAGAAAAGATTGTTAAACCCTTTTGATGATAGTTGAGAGACAAATAAATCTGTGCAGCATAAATCAATTATAATCAGTGGGAGACTAACCTGATTTATCATTAAAATGACAAATTAATTTGGCCCTATGTCTGGTCTAGTTCTTTGGGTTGACTTAGCGATGTAATTGGCTAAACCAAGTGGTAATCCACTTGCTAATGCAAACTATCGACTATTAGTCTTATTGTATAGTCATGACACCTAACCACCACCACCAACCATCCCAGGGATTCTCTTGCGTTATGGAAACATCCACTGAGGAGTGAATAAGAGAATAGAGGGTTCTGAAATTTGAAATTCCAAAGGCTTGGTGGATTTTTGAGCTGTGTAGGGGCTTTTACCTTGTCCTGGGTGATGTAGAAAGATCTCTTGCTTTTTATGGGGTCATTCAGGTTTAATAGCATTTAGGAATGATTTGGAAATTTGTCAGTAAAGGTATGAAAATATTAACATGTTAGCACGATTCTTTGTTTCTCCTTTTACTCTGGAATTCTTCAAAAAGTAATTTAGAGAGTTCAAAATATATGTTGCCTAGAGACTGTAAGAAGACAGTTTTAGCAAAATAAAATGGAAAAAGATAACCAAAAATAAGCTTTCTTTCCAGATGGAAATTTTCATAACTTGGAACGAAGTACACAGAAAAGTTTATATAACTGATTAGTGACAGGAAGGCTCAGAAACAAATCCTGAGCTACATGACGTTTACTCTCAGTGACATGGGCAATTCAAATTTGACTAACGTTTTCATAAAGTGTAGAAGAAATTGACTGTGGAAAATCAGAAAACCAACTTTGTCCTGGAGGTTCCTTTTAATTGAGGTTAACTGCTACGTTGCCTTAATTACTGAATGTTTCCCTAGTAGTCTAAGTAAATATTCCACAGGCCCTGACTCTGGCAATATCCACTGAAATGTTGTAAAATTACCAAAGACTGAAAGAGGGAACAACACATTAGGATAGCCCTATAAAGAGTGGATTAGTTCTTGTGAGGACCCGCTATTAATGATTTCTCATTCAATTGCACTGAGTGATTTGAGCAGAACATTTCTTTTTCCCAATGCATTTGGACATGGAGACATACAGATGCTTTTACAACCCAACATGGTAAATTAATAACCATTTTTAAGCATCCTTTTTTCCTCATCTCCTGATGTTTTATTGTTCCTTCCTTTTTTTTTTTTTTTTAATTAAAAAAGCTCTCTCATTACCAAATCTGCCAGGACCAAGAATTTTAAACCTTTAAACTTTTTCTAGTCCTAACATCTTTTGGAATCACTAAGCAATCAGGAATGCCAATGCAAATATTCATTGTACCCACCAGCTGTATGAACATATTTTTTGAGAGCATCTTCTGCTCTTGGTTTTGATGTTAATATATTTCCAGTGCCTTGCTTCAAGTGAAAATCCCTATTTCCCTTTGCCCTAGGTTTATATGAATATATTCCAATGAACAATATAGCTATTATAACTCTTGGAAGGTGTGAAATTGTGTGAACATATCCCATAGTAAATTATTTTTTGTCAATTTAGCTATCCTCCATCTGTTTTACTTGGCTTAGGAGAAACTAGACTAACAGTGCCAAGCTTAGCAATTGGAACTGACCACCTACAGAATCGGATTAAAGAAATGAGAAAATGATAGGCTTTTTCTCCAAAGTAAGTGTGCCATTTCCCCACAACAGAAAATAATGTTATGAGTCAGCAAGATTTGCTTTATAATTTAGAGTTGCAGTTATTTCCAATGACATGTTTCCTGGGCTGTGTTACTCCTTTCTGATATTTGTAACTTACGACTTTCATTTGGGATTTTCATTATGAAAAACAATATTTAGATCATTTGAAGGTGTTACAGACTGAAGATTCAAATTGATTTCTTTTCACCAGGGACATTTTCTTGAAACACTAATTTCTCAACTACTTCATGTAGTCTCTGGATAACTGCCATTTATTGATTTCATACCATGTTTTCAAAAACTTAAAGTTTAGTTGTGAATTAATAAGGAATCTCCATGCGAAATTGAACAAGTGCGAGTGTTTTAGGAGTAAGTATTGAATTGAACAATTGTTCTTTCTTATGAGTGTTGAAATGATGGTATATTTTCTGCTATCTAGTATTTTAATGTAGTGAATTGCATTAATATAATGACACGTAATGCCATTAAAAATTTTTTTTTAGTGGTTTCTTCTTGATCACAACACATTATGGTTTTATGAATTGCTGAGTTTAGTTTCCTAATTTAATATTTAGATTTTTGCATCTATGTTTACAATGAAAATAGTTTATATTTTTATCCTTGTATAATTTATACCAGACTTAGATTTCAAAGATTAATCTAGGCTATGCTTTGGAAGGGGATTCCTTGATAGCTCAGGTGGTAAAGAATCTACCTACAATGCAGACCTGGGCTTGATCCCTGGGTTAGGAAGATCCCCTGGAAAAAGAAATGGCAACTCACTCCAGTATTCTTGCCTGGAGAATTCCATGAACAGAGGAGCCTCGCACGCTACAGTCCATGGGGTTCCACAGAGTCAGACACAGCTGAGCAAATTAGCAGAGCACACAGCTTTGGAAAGGATGGATATCCTTCTTTATTCTTCTCTGAATTACTTCAAATAAGATAGAAATCAGGAAAGTTCAGTGGGACTTGCCAATAAAATAGTCTGAAATCGGTGTTTATTTGTTGCCCCTGTGTGTGTGAAAAGGTATGTATAATGTGGGAGGTGGCAATTTACTATAACTTCAATTTTCTGTTATTGTCTACTTAATTTATGTATGTTATATAATAAATTATAGCAAGTTATCATTTTCAATTAAGTTATGTGTGTGTATATTTAGACGCTCAGTCATGTCCGACTCTTTTTGACCCCATGGACTACAGCCTCCCAGGCTCCTCTGTCCATGGGGATTCTCCAGGAAAGGATACTGGAATCCTTGCCATGCCTTCCCTCCAAAGGATCTTCCCAACCCAAAGGCTGAACCCAGGTCTCCCACACTGCATGCAGATTCTTCACCAACTGAACCACCAGGGATCCCAAAAGTTATACATTTGTCTAAGTTTGAAAATTTATTGAAATTAGTTTTTTTCCCATAGAATTATCTTTAGAATCTAAATATCTACTGTATATGAAATTATGCACTTTTACGATATTAATTTTTCTTTCTTGTGTCTTCTCTCGTATCATTTTTTCTAGCACTTTGTGTATATTTTAGTGTTTTTCTTTTCTGTAGGTTTGCTTTTTAAAATCATTTTTTAAAATTAATTTTTTGTGTTATTGTACTGTCTATTTCTTTCTCTACTACAGCTATAAATTGTCTGCTGCTATCATTATTTTGGCACATATATTAGTTCAGGCATCTTTCCAGGTGGTACAAGTGGTAAAGAACCTGCCTGCCAATGCAGGAGACCTAAGAAATGCAGGTTTGACCCCTGGGCTGGTAAGATCCACTGGAGGGCAGCATGGCAATCCACTCCAGCATTATTGTCTGGAGAATCCCATGGACAGAGGAGCCTGGCAGGGCGTGGTCCACAGGATCGCAAGGAGTTGGACATGACTGAGGGATCAAGACCATCCCCATGGAAAAGAAATGCAAAAAAGCAAAATGGCTGTCTGGAGAAGCCTTACAAATAGCACTGAAAAGAAGAGAGGCGAAAAGCAAAGGAGAAAAGAAAAGATATAAGCATCTGAATGCAGAGTTCCAAAGAATAGCAAGAAGAGATAAGAAAGCCTTCTTCAGCAATCAATGCAAAGAGATAGAGGAAAACAACAGAATGGGAAAGACTAGAGATCTCTTCAAGAGAATTGGAGATACCAAGGGAACATTTCATGCAAAGATGGGCTCGATAAAGGATAGAAATGGTATGGACCTAACAGAAGCAGAAGATATTAAGAAGAGGTGGCAAGAATACACAGAAGAACTGTACAGAAAAGATCTTCACGACCCAGATAATCATGAGGATGTGATCACTAATCTAGAGCCAGACATCTTGGAATGTGAAGTCAAGTGGGCCTTAGAAAGCATCACTAAGAACAAAGCTAGTGGAGGTGATGGAATTCC
>SJYX01016236.1:41744-53805 GCA_006410675.1 Oreotragus oreotragus
CTTTGGAGGGAATGATGCTGAAGCTGAAACTCCAGTACTTTGGCCACCTCATGCGAAGAGTTGACTCATTGGAAAAGACTCTGATGCTGGGAGGGACTGGGGGCAGGAGGAGAAGGGGACGACCGAGGATGAGATGGCTGGATGGCATCACTGACTCAATGGACGTGAGTCTGAGTGAACTCCAGGAGCTGATGATGGACAGAGAGGCCTGGCGTGCTGTGATTCATGGGGTCGCCAAGGGTCGGACACAGCTGAGCAATTGAACTGAACTGAACTGAAGTTAATCTATTTCTTTATATTTCATCCAAATACTCCTTCTCTCCTTCATTAGTTATTAGCTTAATTTAATTCCATCTTATTATTAAATCTCATGACAAGCATTCTTTTGTCATTATTATTATAATGATTTTTGCAATCAATGTTTATTGAGTTTACATGAAAATCCATTTCTTCAGTCATCATTATTTATTCCATCCTCTTCTGAATTCTTAAGTTCTCACTTAATTTTAGTTTTTTTAATAAGGAATGTCTATGTGTAAGAAAAATTGTCAGCCTTAGTAGATTTCTTATTTCTTAGTTCATGTAGTTACAAACAGTTGGATATGACTTTGTGACTGAAGAACAATAATTCCTGTGTATTATGGCTTTATTTTTTTTTTCTTCCTGACATTTATATTTTAGTTTATCTTATAGTGTCAATCTGTCAATAGTAACTTCTGTTAACTTTTGTGGATATCAAAATCTTTTTATTTTCTCTTGAATCTTGAATGATACTTCATCTGCATATAGATTATTAGGCTGCTACTTGTATGGCCCCTGTATATTAAAGATATCGTTCTTACCTATATGTCTGTGCTCTTATTTTTTCATGCATTTTTCTGTCAATTATAAATTACATATAAAGACCAATGAATGATATGTGAGTGCCATCTTTAGCATTCCTGGCTTACATTTTCATAATTATTTTCTTTTTCAGTGGAAATTCTGTTTCCCCTTGTGTTCAAGAGTTCTTTCTCTCTTCCCTTTCAAAATATGACAGGTCATGGGAGTCTTCCATGATAGTGCTTATGATTATAATAAATGAATGATAGGGGTTAAAGCAATGATTTGTCCCTAAGTATATTTACAGTTTAGATGAAACAAGGGTAGATGGGATAGAAGTATGGATATGCAGTGGTATTAGTATAATTTACAGCCCAGCAAGGCAATAGGGCATTTGTGGGCTCAGATTTATCTTGATAACTTCTCTACCATCATGTTTTACAGATGATAAATTCTGACCAAAGCGCCAACTCTGCTACTATAAAAAAAACCAGTGCTTGTGTCTCCAAGAACATGTTACTGGTGTAATTTGAGAATATCATTAAAATGTATAAGTATATTTAAATAATTATTTTGTAATTTCTTGAATTTAGACTCACTCCATCTGCTTTAATTAGTAAGCTTTTTTAGCATGTTTAAAATGTAGCAAAAATGTGACTAAGGTTTATTATAATTACACTGTACACCTTCTAAGTAATCAAGTACATAATAAACATACATAAATATGAATTTTACGATGCAGCCATAAGCCAGAGATTCTACTAGAGTTCCTCAAATTTTGTTGAGCTTCTTTGACAAGAATTTGATATTTCAATGTTTCCCAGAAAAATTTGCATTAAATTTGGATCTTTCAATAGCCCTAACTCCCAAATCAAAACTCAGGTCATAATCTCTGATTTAAGAATATCCAGTTGTTTGTCGCTTACAGACAAAACTGATCCTGAATTGTCCCAAAAATAGAACTATTAAATTTCCTTTTAAGGTGACAGTATATTGTGCTTTCTGATCTTTCCATGTTTTCTGAAGTCAGTGATACCAATTTAAATTCTTGGCCCTAGGCAAAACAAATAGAAATAGAAGATATCTTCTTTATGCAAAAAACGAAATTGCTGATTTGTATTGGAGTGACACTCTTTTCTTCCCAAGTTTCCTTGTACTCCTGTCCCTCACCCACATTCTTTGGCTACTCACTTGGGAGAGATGTCTAGCCCCAAGGATTCTATAACATTTTTTGTAAATCTCTTTGCACTACTAGATTCATGCAATTTTAGCGTGAAATAGACCTCAGGGACATAAAGTCCTCGGTGAAATAAAATTTAAATCTATTTCTGGTAACTATGTTGTGACCCTCAGCTTAAACATCCTTATTTCCTTCATTTGCTATCACATGCACACACACAGACACACACACACATGCAAACACACACAGACACACTCACACACAGAGTCTTGTTTAGCATATGCTTATTTTTCAAAGTTAATGAGGTGAGTGTGTGACCTTTTTTTCTTTGAAGAGTATTTGAGGAGAGTTTATTGAAAGCTTTTAAGATAATTAAGATAGCTCATGGGTGTTGAGAATCACTATTTTTCATATGTATGTGTTCTTACTGAATCAACTTCTCTGAAATGTCGCTTGTTGTGAATTAATGTCAGTTTGCACTCTTCTAATGCTTTCAGAATGGTATGGCATTTTACAAAATCAGAATAACTCATCTCAATGTAATAGGTAATGCATTTTATCCATTTAAAAGTGTCTATTAGGTTAAAAGTGATGTTCACTCTAAACAAAGCCTTTAAATTTTTATGGATGCCATTTATTAAAACCTATACCAGATTTTAAAAAAAGTAAAATTTGAAGTTTGCAAACAAAACTTTATTTTATTTAACAAATAATGGGACATTAGCATTATTATTCATGAGACTTATTCTTGAAGGCTATTATCATTAAAGGATATACTAAATTTCATGAGTTTCAATTTAGGAGGGAAAAAGCTCTACTTTTCATGTAAATATCTTGATACTCATTAGGAATAATCATTGAAATGATTTCTTAAATTGAAGGATTGTGTTATAGTTAATGAAGCTTGCATTCAACAGTGCATCATTAAAGGCAAATGTTCTCAGATAAAATTTCTTAGGTTATTAAAATACATAGCCTTAGTTGTACTGCTGCAAATTTCTGCTGCAAAGTGTAACCTGGTTCCATCTATGGCCATAGTACAATGTGGAGAATTTATATCAAATTATGTTAGTGCAAGTTCTAAAAGATAGTGGAAATTTCCTTTGTGGGGATCTCAGTAAATTGAGACTTAGCTCAGTGTGTGAGTTAGGCAGTCTATAGTTCCTTTTTTCATATATGTAAAATATGTCTTGATTCTGCTACAGGGCACCATGGCTTTTTTTTCCCTGTAGAGTGTGTGCATTTCTGTGCCTGTGTGGGTCATCTCTTTTATGGTCAGTTGTGTACTCATGTCTGGTATTCTCTGCTAAAGAAAGGAAGGCACTACCTCTGCTGCAGTGAAACTCACAGGCTCTCTGTAATTTAACCCCAGGATCCTGACGGCAGTTCTGTTGCTTATTACCTTGTGATCTTGGATAAATTACCTAAATTCTCTAAGTCTCACTCTCCTCATGTATGAAAAGGATAGGGTGTCCTCAGTTTTCTGGGGCTGAGGGGATTCCCTAGACGCATATTTTTCAACACTAAAATTAGGAAAGTCCAAGACAAACTAGAATGAACTGGTTATACTAACAAAGAGGGAATTTTAAAAACGTATCTTCCATTTGGTACCGTGAACTTCCAGATGTTCAAGCTGATTTTAGAAAAGGCAGAGGAAGCAGAGATCAAATTGCCACTGTCCACTGGATCACTGAAAAAGCAAGAGAGTTCCAGAAAAACATCTATTTCTGCTTTATTGACTATGCCAAAGCCTTTGACTGTGTGGATCACAATACACTGTGGAAAATTCTGAAAGAGATGGGAATACCAGAGCACCTGACCTTCCTCTTGAGAAACCTATATGCGTGTCAGGAAGCAACAGTTAGAATTGGACATGGAACAACAGACTGGTTCCAAATAGGAAAAGGCTGTATATTGTCACCCTGCTTATTTAAGTTATATCATGACAGTACATCATGAGAAATGCTGGTCTGGAAGAAGCACAAGCTGGAATCAAGATTTCCAGGAGAAATATCAATAACCACAGATATGCTGATGACACCACCCTTATGGCAGAAAGTGAGGAGGAACTAAAAAGTCTCTTGATGAAAGTGAAAGAGGAGAGTGAACAAGTTGGCTTAAAGTTCAACTTTCAGAAAACGAAGATCATGGCCTCCGGTCCCATCACTTCATGGCAAATAGATGCAGAAACAGTGGAAACAGTGTCAGACTTTATTTTTTTGGGCTCCAAAATCACTGCAGATGGTGACTGCAGCCATGAAATTAAAAGACGCTTACTCCTTGGAAGAAAAGTTATGACCAACCTAAATAGCATATTGAAAAGCAGAGACATTACTTTGCCAACAAAGATCTGTCTAGTCAAGGCTATGGTTTTTCCACTGGTCATGTATTCCAGTGTGAGAGTTAAACTGTTAAAAAAGCTGAGCACCGAGGAATTGATGCTTTGAACTGTGGTGTTGGAGAAGACTCTTGAGAGTCCCTTGGACTGCAAGAATTTCCAACCAGTCCATTCTGAAGCAGATCAGTCTTGGGTGTTCTTTGGAAGGACTGATGCTAAAGCTGAAACTCCAGTACTTTGGCCTCCTCATGCAAAGAGTTGACTCATTGGAAAAGACTCTGATGCTAGGAGGGATTGAGGGCAGGTGGAGAAGGGGATGACAGAGGATGAGATGGCTGGATGGCTTCACGGACTCGATGGATGTGACTCTGAGTGTATTCCGGGAGCTGGTGATGGACAGGGAGGCCTGGTGTGCTGCAATTCATGGGGTCACAAAGAGTCGGACGCAACTGAATGACTGAAGTGAACTGAACTAAACTGAACCTTCCATTTGTATCATTTTTTAAAGATAAACTATAGGATGTTTGTCTTTCTCTGATTTATTTTGATGATGGTGGATTAGTTGCTAAGAGAGTCACGTCTACATCTCTGACCTCATGGACTGTAGCCCCTCAGGCTCCTCTGTTATGGGACTTCCCAGGCAAAAATACTGGAGTGGGTTGTCATTTGCTTCTCCAGGGGATCTTCCAAACCCAGTGATCAAACCTGGGTCTTCTGCATTGCAGGTGGCTCCTGTATTGCAGGCAGATTCTTTATAGCCTGAGCCACCAGGGAATCCCTTGACTTATATAACTTTGTATAATCTCTAAGTCCATTCATGTGGCTGCAAATGGCATTATTTCATTCTTTCTTATGACAATGTTACATTCCATTGTATGTATGTACCACATCTTCTTTATCCTTTCCTCTATCAGTGAATATTTAGGTTGTTTTCATGTCTTGGCTACTATAAACAATGCTGCAATTAACTTATTTATAAAACAGCACTAGACTTACAGACTTTAAAAGCAAATTTATGATTCAGGTCAGTTCAGTTCAGTTGCTCAGTCGTGTCCAACTCTTTGCAACCCCATGAATTGCAGCATGCCAGGCCTCCCTGTCCATCATCAACTCCCAGAGTTCACTCAAACTCACATCCATCAAGTCAATGATGCCATTCAGCCATCTCATCCTCTATTGTCCCCGTCTCCCCCTGTCCCCAATCCCTCCCGGCATCAGAGTCTTTTCCAATGAGTCAACTCTTTACATGAGGTGTCCAAAGTACTGGAGTTTCAGCTTTAGCATCAGTCATTCCAAAGAACACCCAGGACTGATCTCCTTCAGAATGGACTGGTTGAATCTCCTTGTAGTCCAAGGGACTCTGAAGAGTCTTCTCCAACACCACAGTTCAAAAGCATCAATTCTTTGGCGCTCAGCTTTCTTCACAGTCCAACTCTCACATCCATACAAGACAACTGGAAAAACCATAGCCTTGACTAGATGGACCTTTGTTGGCAAAGTAATGTCTCTGCTTTTGAATATGTTATCTAGGTTGGTCATAACTTTTCTTCCAAGGAGTAATNCCTGTCTCTTATACGCATCTAGATGTGTATAAGAGACAGGTTTATAGTGATGCTTTCTAAGGCCCACTTGACTTCACATTCCAGGATGTCTGGCTTTAGGTGAGTGATCACACCATCATGATTACCTTGGTCTTGAAGATCTTTTTTGTACAGTTCGTCTGTGTGTTTATGGTTACCAAAGGGGAAATGTTGGGGCAAGATATAAATTAGGAGCTTGGGATTAACAAATACACATTACTTATATAAAATGGACAATTGGAAAGGACCTGCAATATAGCACAAGGAACTCTACTCAATATTCTGTATTAACCTATAGGGGAAAAGAATCTGAAAAGAAATAAGAATGTGTTTACGTAAAGATAGGACTTCCCTGGTGGCTCAGATGGTAAAGCGTCTGTCTACAATGCAGGAGACCCAGGTTTGAGCCCTGGGTTAAGAAGATCCCCTGGAGAAGGAAATGGCAATCCACTCCAGTACTATGGCCTGGAAATCCAATGGACAGAGGAGCCTGGTAAGCTACAGTCTATGTGGTCGCAAAGAGTTGGACACGATTGAGTGACTTCACTTTCACTTTCACTTATGCAAAGATGAATCACTTTGTTTTACACCTGAAAATAACACAGCATTGTAAATCAACTATGTGTTTGCTAAGTCATGCCCAAGTCTTTGCAAGCCTATGGACTGTAGCCTTCCAGGCTCCTCTATCCATGAGATTCTCCAGACAAGAATACTAGAGCGGGTTGCCATGCTTTCTTCTAGATTATCTTCCTGATCCAGATCAAATCTGCATCTCCTATCTTCTGCATTGGCAGATGGGTTCTTTACTAGTTGTGTCACCTGAGAAGCCCAGGTCAGTTATAATATAAATAAAACTTTTAAAAAGTCTCTTCCACTTGTGGTGTGCTGGAACCACTCCTAATCATGAGGAGAGCCAACTGTTACAATTAGGAATTTTGTGGGCCAGTTGCTATATATTCAGAAATTTTGTGAACTGTTGGTGGCTTGAAATCATCCATGCTGGGACTATTTCCACAATCAGTAAATGTTAGAAAATAGGGCTCTCTCCTTCTTAGAGAATTACCTAACTAGCATACCACCACCTACCAAACAACAAAGCTGATAAAATTACTAACTGAAATAATCCATGTAAAATGCTTAGTGGAATGCATGATATAAGAGAAAATGAAAGTCACTCAGTCATGTCTGACTCTTTGGGACCCCATACTATACAGTCCATGGAACTCTCCAGGCCAGAATACTGGAATGGGTAGGTTTTCCCTTCTGCAGGGGATGGTCCCAACCCAGGGATTGAACCCAGGTCTCCCACATTGCAGGCAGATTCTTTACCAGCTGAGCCACAAGGAAGCCCAAGAATACTGGAGTGGGTGGCCTATCCCTTCTTCAGTAGATCTGCCAGACTCAGGAATCGAACTGGGTGTCCTACATTGAAGGCAGATTCTTTACCACCTTATCTACCAGGGAAGCCTGTATGATACAAAGTAAGTGCCAATCCATCATCACTGATTAGTCATTTATTATTACTATTATTATGAATTTTGCATTGGCATTCAATAAACATGTTAAAATGAACTGAACTCTGCCTGAAGGCATTCTTTATAAATTATTTATATAGTTTGTTGTTGTTGTTGTTGTTGTTAAATTGCATCTAGAACATAGACTAAGTGTATATTGTAGGTCTTCAAACTGGTTTCTCTTTCTCTTTCTCCCTTTCTTATAAATTCCCTCTCTGTGAGCCTAGAAAGATCTCTCATTTTCCTGCTGCACTATAGCGAGTCTTCAGACATTGCATGTCAAGCTTGGGGCAATGACTCTAGCTCCAGGAGTGCATAAAGAATTATGCATTGGTGCTGTGCATGGAGCATGGTAAATTGGATTATGCTAACAAAGTATATTCTGTGAGGAGGCCCCCTGTGAGTTGACTGAGACCGCCTCTACATGGTTTGCCTCATCCACTGCCAAAATCTTCCCTGCATTTTTCTGATCCCCAAATACCACTAGAAATTCCTATTTATAATCTTTGAGTTATTGAGTTTGACATCTTTTAAAAGCAAATCCATTCCTTAGTAAAAGTAACACATTAGGTCACCAACAGAGTGCAAATTAGTTTATCAAGTTGCCTGTGTGTGTGCTCAGTTGTGTCTGAGTCTTTTTGACTCAAGGAAATATTCTTGCTTGAAGGAAAGTGACCCAGGAAGGTGAGGAGAGGAAAGTTCTGGAGTTTGGGAGGTTATAGAAGATGGCAGGTGTGAGTGGGGAAAGGTATGTCAAAACCAGTAGGCAACAATGGGGAATATTGATTCCTTGGATGGAGGAGTATAAATGAAGGAGGGGATAGTCAGTGCAAGAATACAGATGAGGGAAAATAATGAAAATACATGTCTCTGATTCTTGAATCTTGAGAACTAAGGAGCCTCCTGAATTTTCAGAGTATAGAAGAATAAGGTCAAAGTCAAAAGAGTTTAAGTGCTACCAGACCTCTAACAGTTTTGTTAAGGGCCAGCCTAGATCTTCAAACATAAACTGCATGTCTAAGAGGAAATATGTCTAAATAATTCTATCTCTAGTTCATTAAGAAATCTCAGATACATAAAATGAAGACACTCTACCTGGACTAATGGAAGATGAAAGCATCCTAATTCCAACATATTAGATCATCATTTGAGGGTTTTGTCCTCTTTCGGCCTCTGTCCAGCTGAAGCCAGCAGGCATTCCCTCCTCCTGAAGAACAGATCAATCTCTTAGGATTGGCATGTTAATTCAAGCTGAAGAACCCTACTGGTCACCCAGCAAGACATTTCAAGAAGCAGTGTGTGAGCCCCTCAGTTCTTACTCAGTGTTGGGGGATTTCCAGCTGATGTCTTTGATTGCTCTTATATAGATAATGTAACATCATAAAAGGGGAGTTTCTGTAGCAGCTTGCTTGCCACGAAAGACTGCCCGTGGCTTCCCAGCATTCTCTGATGTGAGTGCTGGTTTCAGAGTTCTCTGCAGTTTAAGACAGAAAGAGAAGGGATGAGTCAGGGGCCAGAGGAGGATTTCTATACAGACCTAGGTCTTCCAAAATGCTGGACTAGAAAGAAGGAGCAACAGGAAACAGCATTCCCAGTACTCAGACATGCATTAGATGCCCCGCCCCTCTTGTTTGTTTTGTTATAAAAATTCAGTCTCTGTATTGAGCCAGGTGTTCTTTTCTGTATGTGTTATTTTTCCTGCTCTCTCTTTTCAATGGCCCCTTGGCTTTTAAAACTATTGACGGAAAGCTTTTCCCCTGCTCAGATCAATTCACCACAGAAAGTATCTACTCATGTGTACCCAGTAGCATAACCCATCCACACTAGGGAACAAGCCGAAAGAGGCCTAAAACCTGGTCTATGTGCTTCAGGAACTTCCATCAGAAGCAAATATTCATGCTGCATTTAAAGAAAAGTGAATCATTCAGTGATGTTACAAAATCTTAATGTGCCTTCAGGAAAGAAAGCTCAGAGGGAGTAAAGACTTGAGACAGATGTTCTGGCCCTTTGTGAAAATGTTACTAATCATAAGATAAAAAATAATGAAAGTAGAACACAATTTTAGGCAAGGGAACAATCCATCAAAAACACGGAGTTTGGAATAAACAGCATGTTTTGTTTATCTGGTGTTTGTTCTTTTATACAATAAATATTTACTGAGTCCCTACCAGGAACCCAGCCCTGTTCCAGGGAATTGGGGATTCATCCTTGAAAATAAATCATTGTTCTCCTAGGAGTTGATATTCTAGTGGAGCCATTGAGAAAATGAATGATTAAGCAAAATAATTTCAATTAGAGATTAGCAGGACTAAGGAAAAATTCAAGGAAAAAGTGCTCTTGGAATAAGGATGGCCAGGGAAGGCCTCTCTGAGAAGGTTATAATTTTGCTCTGACCTGAAGACTACAAAAGGACAAGGCACATGAAGCAGGGAAGAGCTTTTCAGACAGATAGACCAAGTAAATGCCTAATAACAGGAAACATCTTGGCAGATTAAAGTCAACCCTGATTGTACATTAGAATTACCAGGGGAGCTTTTTAAAAAATGCATGTAATTGGGCCCCACCTCCAGAGAACTTGTTTTAATAGGTTTGGGGCAGTGCCCAGACATGGATATTTTTTAAAAACCTCCTCAGGTTATTCAAATGTCAGCCAAGGCTGAGAACAGGTGGATTGGAGAACAGTGGATCTCAAAGTTTAACATGCATCAGAATCACCTGGGAGGCTTGTCAAACCCAGATGGCTGAGCCCCACCCCCAGAGTTGGGGACCCAGTTTGTCTGCAGTGGGGCACAGGAATTTGCATTACCAGCAAGTTTTCAGTAGATGCTGCTGCTGCTGGTCTGAGTTCCAAACTTGAAAACCCCTGGGTTCAAGAACAAAATGGAAGCTGATATTGAATGAGGAAGAGAGGGATATGAAAGAAGCTAGAAGGATGGAGTTGCAACTTCTGTCCTGGAAAGGCATACATGCAGAGCAGAGCCACAGACACAGAAATAAAGAGGGTAGATGTGAGACTACAAGGATTATTCTGGATGTCAAAGGAGAGATGTAGAGCAGAAGTCCAGTCACAGATGGGAAGGCAGATGAGGATCCTGGAGGGCTGTTCTGGATGAGCAGAGATGACATGACAAGCAGATGAAGATCTGGGATTCTTCTGAGTGAGCAGAATGTGGATGAAGAATGTCCCCTGCTGCATCAGCAAACAAAAGATATTGTGGCCATCAAAAGGCGGGGGTACTGATCCTAGATGGTTAAGGTGTGTAACAAACATAATTTTAGTGAGCCCAGATTCTTGCATGTTCTCATACAGACACATGTTAAATTCATTAGCTTAAGCAGTCTGGTTTTTATTTGCATGCTAAGTTTCTTCACTCATGTCCAACTCTTTGCGACCCCAAAGACTGTAACCTGCTGGGCTCCTCTGTCCATGGGATTCTCCAGGCAAGACTACTGGAGTGGGTTGCCATGCCTACAACCAGGGGATCTGCCTGACCCAGGGATCAAATGCAGGTCTCTTATGTCTCCTGCATTTGTAGGTGGGTTCTTTACCACTAGTACCACCTGGGATGCCTGGGTTTTTATTTAACTGACAACAATCTTTCGATGTTCTAACTACCTGGGTTTTGTTGCAAAAACTACACTTCCTGGCTCTTGCTTACTTCTTCAGAACAGAATCTCAGAACTCTCACAGGCTATCTCCCAGGCTTAAGTCCTCAGTTTGCATGCTGAATAAAGCACAATTCTCAACTTTTATGCTGTGTAATTTCTGCAGTTGAGAAGAGAAAGGGATGAGCAAGGAGAAACACATGTACTAAAAAGAGGAAAGGATGCAAAAATGTCGAGAGGAACAACTTGGAGGACTAATCTGGAGTTGGAGAGAATGGCCAGTTATACAGCCATCAGTTTATAGATGAAATTTCAGCCACAAGACTGGATGACATCTTGGAGGGAAATTTGAGGTAGAGCAGTGAAGCTAGAGAAAGCAGCTACCCCATGTCTGAGGTCTGAAATCAGATTGATTATATTCTTTGCAGCCAAAGATGGAGAAGCTCTATACCGTCACCAAAAACAAGACCGGGAGCTGACTGTGGCTCAGATAATGAACTCCTTATTGCCAAATTCAGACTTAAATTGAACAAACTAGGGAAAACCACTAGACCATTCAGGTATGACCTAAATCAAATCCCTTATGACTATACAGTGGAAGTGAGAAATAGGTTTAAGGGACTAGATCTGATAGAGTGCCCAAATGAACTATGGACAGAGATTCATGACATTGTACAGGAGAGAGAGATCAAGACCATCCCCATGGAGAAGAAATGCAAAAATGCAAAAGGGCTGTCTGAGGAGCCTTACAAATAGCTGTGAAAAGAAGAGAAGCCAAAAGCAAAGGAGAAAATGAAAGATAAGCATCTGAAGGCAGAGTTTCAAAGAATAGCAAAGAGAGATAAGAAATCCTTCCTCAGCGAACAATGCAAAGCAATAGAGGCAAACAACAGAATGGGAAAGACTAAAGATCTCTTCAAGAAAATTAGAGACACCAAGGGAATATTTCATGCAAAGATGGCCTCGATAAATGACAGAAATGGTAGGGACCTAACAGAAGCAGAAGATATTAAGAAGAGGC
>SJYX01016236.1:57437-112474 GCA_006410675.1 Oreotragus oreotragus
AAGAAATGAATTGCCAGTCTTTGTTTGATGCAGGATGCAGGATGCTTGGGGCTGGTGCATGGGGATGATCCGGAGGGATGATGGAGGGTGGGAGGTGGGAGGGGGGGTTCATGTTTTCATGTATACCTGTGGTGTAGATTCATGTCAATGTATGCCAAAACAAATACAGTACTGTATTGTAAAATAAAGTAAAAATAAAAATTTAAAAATTTTGTTTAAATTAAAAAAATAAAATATTGTAAATATTGTTCTAATGTTAAAAAATCTAAAGTTCTAATGTTAAAAAATATTGTAAACCCCTTCACTAGAAGAATCCTCTTCTGGTGTTACTGGCTCTTCTGTGATTGACCTCTGTACAGCAGGTTGTATGGTACTGTGTTGTGGGTATTGTACATCCCCTGAAGTTCTAACACAGTGTGCTGAATGGGTCCCAGCAACAATCTACAAATGCATCCTGTCAGGACCACATTTTCCTGGAATCTTTGCTCACAAAAGTTAGGTGTGGAATCTGGGGAAAGAAACCTATCCCCCTCTCTGGTAATGAGTACCATGAAATTTCATACTCATCACAACCATTGTCAAATCTTCCATTTATAAAATGTCTATAAGAATTGGAGATCCAAGTCATTTGTTATAGTTATTCATTAATCAGGGTTTCAGAACCAAGACAACTAGCATGGCCAAAGAATCATTTCTGATGAGATCAGGAACAGGAAAACTGAAGCCATCTCATTTTTGCAAATATCTAAATGGGGCTCACTCATCAGTGTGTTTCAGATTCTTTCACAGCTTCAAATCTAATGGGCAGAGGCTGGGTTTCCTTGAGATAGCATTTCAGTGAAACACTTTCTAATTCATTTTACACAGCTCTTATTAGATTTGTAAGGAGATACACAAGGTATAAGCACTCTGTGGTCATTTGAGAGGGGAGTAGTTATGTGACTCATTTAACAGGCAATTACCTGTTTAAAAAAGAGACAAATATCCTGTGTCTTACAGAGGCTATGTCTGTGTGACATGAACCAAATGTTGAGACTGTTAAAAAAAAAAAACCTTCACTGAGATTGGTTCTGAGCTCTTTTACAGAATTCACTGTTCTTAGACTTAAGTTAAAAATAGATGCTTGATAGAACTGTTCTGTATCTTGACATATTGACTGTGGTGATGACTACAGAAATCTACACACGATAAAAATGTATAAGAGTACACATACACACTTAGCATGAAGAAGTGGTAAAATATGAATAAATTTGATGGATGTTATCAATATTGACATCCTAGTTGGGAAATTATACTATAGATTTTGAAGACTACCATTGGGGAAAGAGGGTGAAGTATCTTTCTGTGATAAAACTGCATGTGAATCCACAATTATTTCAAAATATGAAGTAAAAAAAAAAAAGTAACCATTGCTAACTGCATGTACTGAGCCACCAACTCAGTCTGATGGCTTAACAATCCAATTATATGTCCTATGAGATAAGGGTGGACAAGTGAGCTTCACTTAGAAGAGCACCTTCCAAAAGTTTTGTGTATTTGGCTCAGTGGTAAAGAACCCCCTTGCTAATGCAGGAGAAGAGGTTTTGATCCCCAGGTCAGGACAATCCCCTGAAGAAGGAAATAGCAAGCCACTTCAGTATTGTTGCCTGGGAAATCCCATGGACAGAGGAGTCTCATGGGCTACAGTCCGTAGGGTTACAAAAGAGGTGGACACAATCTAGTGACAAAACAACAAATTTCAGGAAAGTTGTTGCTAGTGGTAGAATTTGGGTTAAGATGTAATTTTCTCTTTCTCCATGTCTCATGCATGACTTGGGATTAGGAATCAAAATATTTGGAATGACACCCAGCATTTACTACCTAGGAAAAGTACTATGTTGTAATATATGGTTTTGTTCAGCTCTGAACCAGAGATATTGGACAGATGATGGACAGGTGATATCTGATGGAGATATTGGACAAATAGCCCATGCTCTAGACCATATTGATGGTCTTTATCCTTGCACTTTGCCAGGTAATGTTGGAGAATACCTTATGTGAATGGAGCTTTGTTCCTGCTCTTTGACTCTAGTTTGGCCCTGTGGCTTGCTTTGGGCAATGGGTTATTATAGATATAAGAAAGGAGAGGCTTGAGAATCACTTATGTAGTTGAGTTTGCACTCTTGTATTTAGGCCATTAAGAGACCAAGGCCACAACAAGAGTAGCCCACTGATCCTAAGAGAAGAATGAGAGAACTGTGGAGCAAAGCTGCCCAGTTGATCTGTTCTAGCCAAATTTATCCTGAAGTAGAGTCTCTGACTGACCTAAAGATCCATGGCTAGACCCAGCCCAAAGGAGCTGTCAGAGAGATGTGAGAGTTCTAACAATGACTGGTGTTTGAAGCCATGAGTTTTGAGGTGATTTTACATGCAACAGCTGTTGTAGCCACTAAAATTGTGATAGATGACTTAGTTGATTTCAGATAGGTGGCTGGTATCCGGAAGACTGAGATAGGAGTAGGAGGGATAAATTTTAATATTTTGGACTCATCTAAATTAGAATACAAAGTAGCAACTTATTTACAGAAAATGAGCAGATTCCAACTATTAGAGTTAAGGAGAATAAGGTCTGCTGAAGTCATGTTTGAGGAGCTATTTGAGGTCATGAAGATAACCTGATGCTGATACACCTAAGCTTTTCAATGAAATTTATTTGACTGAAGACCAGGTGAGACTGAATCAGTGGGGAGGGGTTAAGCGGCCCTCGCCATAAACTCTACAGAGACAGGAGTCAGGAAGTTAGTACTGCTTCTTTCTAGATCAGGAAGTGGCACTTTTTCCCCCCCCCTTTCTTTAAAGAGTCATATAGCAAATATGTTAAGCTTTATGAGCCATGCAATTTTTGTCATACTTACTGATTATGTTGGCTGCAGCACAAAAGCAAAGGCATAGGCAACATGTAAACAAATGAGGGTGACTGTTTTCCAATAAAACTTTATTTACAAGAACACAGACTGGAAGAAATGGGCCCTCTAGCTATAGTTAAAGTCCCTTTGATCTAGTAATTGCATTATATTATTGAATAAGACATCTGAAATTAATTCTTCTTGAAAAATTTAAGAGAAAGATGGCAAATATAAGGCATGTATACCTTAAAATTTCCCCTTAAGCCAAAAACAGACATTACTAATCGATCCCAGAACCCTTTGCCCCAGTTTAGGAACTGTGCTCTGAATTCTTCACAGCAAAGCAATATAGGCAGCTACTATCAATATGTCCGGGCTTCCTTGGTGGCTCAGATGGTATAGAATCTGCCTGGAATGCTGGAGATTCAGGTTCAATCCCTGGGTTGGAAAGATTCCTCCAGAGAAAGGAATGGCAACCTACTCCAGTATTCTTGCCTGTAGAATTCCATGGACAGGGGAGCCTGGTGATCTACAGTCCATGGGATCACAAAGAGTAGGGCGCGGCTGAGCAACACACACACATACACTATCAATATGTCACTGGATATAAGCTACCTAAAAGAAATACAGCAAGAAATACACACTAACTTTAATTCAAAGTTTGTCTTTTAGCTTCCAAGGAATAAATATTACAGATTTAAAACAGTGATTGTGAATTTAAGAGCCACTTTTCTGACAACAAATCAGAGGTCTCTATAATAAAATAATAATAACAGTAATATCCATTTCAAGTTAGATTATGTCAAAGCCTTTGCTTTCAACCTGCACATATTTGTTTTGAAATTATGAAACTTGGATTGAGGAGACAGTAGGGGACATGAAGACTCACAGGAGGGTGCAACTGGTTAAGGTAACATCTGGAGTCCAGAACTGTAAAATGGAGAGGGATGGGAAGGGAGGATTGTTTGTAAAATCAGGTAGGTTCCATGTGGGATGCCCCAAGCATTCAGCTAAGCCATGTGCCTGTGGACAAGGAGATACAGTGATGAGATAAATTGGATGTGAATTCTGGGAACTCACTCTCTAAGCTCAACAGACATGAATATAATCTTTGCCACAGAGCTGTAATGGCTGCAGGTGGGAGAAAAGGTTTCAGGGAAAACTGCAGACACTGGCAGCTATTTTGAGAAAGTCTTTCAAAATTAAAAAGTATTTTCTCTTCATGGTTCAACAAATCCAATATGCATTATTGAATATGGTTTTGGGTAGATTCACTAGCACACTGAGCCTAAATTATCAGGCACATGCTGACTCCTGAGTCAAATGGTTTAATTTCACTTTCAATTCCAAGATACCAGAGCTTGTAGCCAAAGCTGCTTGCAAAGCGGGCCTGAATGAGCTGCATCTGGTGTAACCAATAAGACATCATACTGGCCTTCTGGACTAACAGTGGGATTTCTCTTCATCTCTACCATTCTTTATGGCACCATCGTCCCTTTGTAGTAGCTTGTGAACAGCTTGATCGCTGTAGGCATTTCTCTAGCAACTTCTCCCTCCACAGTCCACAAGGAAAGCCAGCCTGGGAAGTTGCAATTAATCACGTGATTTCAGTCTGCAGCCTGGGCTGGGGAGGAATTTTGATACTACCCCTTGAAAAGAGGTGGTAGGTGCTGGGTGTAATCTGAAGGCAAGTGGCTCAGGCATCAGCAGTGCAGTGTCATTTAATGGCACAAACTCTGAGCAAATACTGAGCTAATGTTTGGGAAATTGTATATGGGGTGAAATAATTACATGTGTAGGACTATTCCTAGTAAGAGTTCCTCCAAAAGACTTGGAAGAGGTAAAAAGTGTATAGCTATGACTTTTGAATGAGTCCACAGGAGTTTCTAATCCCTCAATAACAGAAAATTTTTTTTAATGTAATATGTGTATTATTTCTTTGAGTCCCTCTTTTGGGTAGGGGAGCAGCGGAGGAGGCAAGAATACTGGAGTGGGTTGCCATTCCCTTCTCCAGGAGATCTTCCTGACCCAGGGATCGAACCCCGGTCTCCCACATTGTAGGCAGACGCTTTATCGTCTGAGCCACCAGGGAAGTCACTTAACATTCTTCTTTTTCAAATAATTTATAGCAAGTAGTTCTTATTTGCAGTTACATTTTCTTTCTTTCTTTTCTTTTTTTTGACAGTGTTGCACAGCATATGGGATCTTAGTCACCATCTTGGAAACAAACCCATACCCTCTACATTGGAAGCAATGAGTCTTGTTGTTCATTGCTGCTACTGCTAAGTCACTTCAGTCGTGTCTGACTCTGTGCCACCCCATAGACAGTAGCCCACCAGGCTTCCCCATTTCTGGGATTCTCCAGGCAAGAACCCTGGAGTGGGTTGCCTAAGTCTTTTAAAAAAGTCTTAAGTAGAAAAGTACATGTTTGAGTGGACATGGACTTGGGCAAACTGCAAGAGATGGTGAGGGACAGGGAGGTGAAGTCACTCAGTCGTGTCCGACTCTTTGCGACCCCGTGGACTGTAACCTACTAGGCTTCTCCATCCATGGGATTCTCCAGGCAAGAATACTGGAGTGGATTGCCATTTCCTTCTCCAGGGATCTTCCCGACCCAGGGATCATACACGAACTCCCAAACATGAACCCCCCTCCCACCTCCCACCTCACATCATCCCTCTGGATCATCCCCATACACCAGCCCCAAGCATCCTGCATTGAACATAGACTGGCGATTCATTTCTTACATGATAGTATACATATTTCAATGCTATTCTCCCAAATCATCCCACCCTCTCCCTCTCCCTCAGAGTCCAAAAGTAGGCTCTGCACATCTGTGTCTCTTTTGCTGTCTTGCATACAGGGTCCTCTCTTTGTGACCCCGTGGACTATAACCTACTAGGCTTCTCCGTCCATGGGATTCTCCAGGCAAGAATACTGGAGTGGATTGCCATTTCCTTCTCCAGGGATCTTCCCGACCCAGGGATCGAACCCAGGTCTCCCACATTGGAGGCAGACGCTTTAACCTCTGAGCCACCAGGGAAGCTCTACCATTTTTCTAAATTCCATACATATGTGTTAGAGTCTTTTAAAAGAGAGTCTAGAGATCAGGGCTATGGTTTTTCCTGTGGTCATGTATGGATGTGAGAGTTGGACTGTGAAGAAGGCTGAGCGCCGAAGAATTGATGCTTTTGAACTGTGGTGTTGGAGAAGACTCTTGAGAGTTCCTTGGACTGCAAGGAGATCCAACCAGTCCATTCTGAAGGAGATCAACCCTGAGATTTCTTTGGAAGGACTGATGCTAAAGCTTAAACTCCAGTACTCTGGCCATCTCATGAGAAGAGTTGACTCATTGGAAAAGATTCTGATGCTGGGAGGGATTGGGGGCAGGAGAAGAAGGGGATGACCAAGGATGAGATGGCTGGATGGCATCACGGACTTGATGGACGTGAGTCTGAGTGAACTCCGAGAGATGGTGATGAACAGGGAGGCCTGGCGTGCTGCAATTCATGGGGTCGCAAAGAGTCGGACACGACTGAGCGACTGAACTGAAATGAACTAAACTGAACTGATAGAGTTCAGAGAAGCGGGAAGTTGAGTTTGTTAGCAGCAGCACACTTCTGCTGTCCTGGAAGAAGCAAGCTGCCATGAGTTCTGCAGTTGCAAAATAATGAATTCTGCCACCAAAGGCATGAGTTGGGAAGGGGATCCTGAGCCCCCAGTGAGACCCTAGCACCAGCAACACCTTGGATGTATGCCTTGTGAGACCCTGAACAGATGACCCGCCTAAGCTGGGCCTAGAATCCTGATCCACAAAAGCAGTGAGATAATAAATATGAGACGGTAAACAAATTATATTTATACATATATAAAATGGCATATTTGTTTATCATGATGTGTTGCCGTCTCCCATAATGACATGCCTTACCTTCCACATTTCAGATAGACTATTCTATATGGATATTATTTCATTTAGCTTATAAAATTGAATGACTATTATTTTTTTCGAGATGTGTATCTCTATTAACATGTGATGATCCTTTCAGTTCAGTTCAGTTCAGTCGCTCAGTCATGTCCAACTCTTTGTGACCCCGTGAATCACAGCATGCCATTGGTCACCATTAATATCTTTTGCCTTTTCTGAAATTATATCCTGTTTTCTTTTGTGAATGCCTGATGTGTATTTGCACATTCTTTTATCTTGTCTGTTTCAGTTTGTTTCAGAGTTTCTCTTACAAGTATCACGAGGTTTAGGGTTTTGAAACTAGATCTGAGCTGTTTTTGCCTTCTATTACAGATTCTCAATTATCCCAATTATTACAACTAATATGTTTGCTCATTTCTTTTATCTTGATTTGTGACTTTTCTCACATTTTCCTAGTAATATTGCTTATGTTATAAGCTTTTCCACTCTCTAGTATTTGTTATGTATAAAGATTATCTTTGGGTTTTTTGAAATTGTACTTTCATATTAAAAAAAAAGACAAAATAGATTTTTTACTATCTTCATACAAAATGTAGTATTTTGTTCATTTTCCTCTCAGCTTTGACCTTTCCTCACTTGTGTCTTTCTCTTACAATAATGGATAATTATAGACCTAGATAATTATCATTAAATACTTGATATATTTGCCTTCTGCTCTGTAACAAAATTAGCAACAGTTCTTGAGATTACCTTTGTATTGAACAGGTCTGATGCATGCCCTGACTTCCTGTGTTTGAGGTCTTTGTTAGGACTTATCTCTTGGTCACTAGGAGAACAACTTTAACCTTTTCACATGGATAGTTCATTTTCTGAGCTCTTGCAAACCTGAGACTTTCTGTTTCCTTCTTTGCTGAAGGTCAAGTTCTCTGAGAACACAATTCTTGAAACTTTTACTCTCACAATTTTTCCCTTAAGAGATGTTGCTACATTGATTTTCATAATTTTGTTTGTGGAAAATAAAGTCTTATAAATAGCATGTGGTCCAACTTTGTTAAAAGTCATTAACTCTTTTCCTTCCTGAATGCTTAAAATAAACTTTCTTAACCATTGAATTCAAACATTTTTTTCCCCAGAACATAATTCAGTGTAGCTCTAGTTCTCCTTTTTCATGAATTTTTGCCTTGAATATAGTGGACACTTTTTTATTTTTATGCTTAAATCATTTAGTCCATTATTCATTGAATTTTCCCCTCTGGAATATTTTTATGATCACATCTATTCCAGTAGTTTTCTTTTTCTTGAGATTAGCTATAGCTCTTAGGTTGAAAATGTGGTTCTTTTCATGACTATAGTCTTATTTCTTAGAATTTTCATCTTTTCTTCATTTTCCTATGTTTTCTGACTAAACTACTCAACATTTGTCCTTAAGATCTCTGATTTGATTTTCCATAGTACAAATTCTGGAGCTTATTGATTTTGTGGTGGATTTAATTCAATTATTAAATATTTCAAATATTCAAAAATTATTTATTTATCCTCTATTTTCCTGAGAGACATTAGGGTTGTTGTCAGGTCACCATATGATAAGAACCCCACTTAGAAACCCTCACACACATGTGTAAGAATGTCTGCAGGGTTATGAGCACATTCAGGAATGGAATTTCTGAGTAACAGCTGCATTTTCAGTTTTCTTGTATGTCTCTTGAGTATCATTCATGTCTCATATTAGTATCTCAGTCTCTCTTCTTTGATTCTCTTTATAATGTTCTTTTCTACTTCATACAGGAAACATTTTCTCACCTCATGTAATGGATGACAAACATCATTCTAAAGTAGTGTAAGTAATTTTAAGGGGTGTGTTTTTGACAAAGGAATTAAGCATTCTGTTCCTTTTCCTTTAATTGCCCCCTTTTAAATTTATTGTATGTTTTGGGGTTTTGTCTCTACCCACACTAAAGTAAATAGCCCCTTTTTCTGTGCTAATGTTATGTCAGTCGACCTTAGCACTGCTGTATTTCCACTGTTAAGCTAATATACCACCTTTTAGCCCTCTTATTACTGTATGTTCTACCTGACAATTCCATTAACTCATGATGCAGAGTCTTTTCCTTGAATCTCCCCTCCTGACTTCTGCCCATCTGAAAAGCTGTAGTACTTGAACAGATACGACTCTTAGCATACCCTGGTTTCAGGACTCTCCTCTCTGCCCAGGTGCTGGACGTTCCTGGAAATCCCTCCCAGATTCCAGCACAAGCCTGAGAGTCCTGCTTTCTTCACATTGTATTTTCTACAATTTCTTCAATTTTGAACTACTTTGGGTGAGAAATAGGGAAAAAGTTTCCTCATGTCCTGCTAGCCAGGTTCCCCTTTAAAACAGAGCTCTTTATTTCTGATAGATTCTTGCAAGCCAGAAAGACTTGCTACATCTTGAGTTCCAGAGGGTGCTTTGGAATTTTGTACCTCTGTGACTCAATTAAGCTATCAGTGATGAGAATGAATAATTCAAAGAATTGTTCATAACATACAGGCTAGCGTTTTTTTTTTTGGTTGTTGTTGTTTGTGGTGGCGTTTTTCTTTTGTAGCTTGGTGCTTCCTGCTGACCTACTTCCTCATAAAATAACAATTAGTTGGTCTTGCAGATCTTACTGAAGCTAACAAAGAGTGCCATCTGTTGATGTGGGCGATACACTCTCTAGAATCAGTCCTTGATTGCTGCGTGGAACTCAAAGCACTTCACAGTTTTACTTTGCTTTTCATCTTTTTAAATGTCTCAGAGTCACCAACAAGAAAACATAAATAATTCCCATTTTACAGATGACCACCTTGAGGCAAAAAAGCAAGAGAATCGTGCTATAATTGAGCAGAAAGGCACCCCTCAAATCAACAGTGCAATCGAAGTCATATAATTTCTGGAGAGGTGATTTTCCCCATTTCTCAGGATCTGTGTGAACTTCCCATCTTTAATGGATGTTTATAACTGTGAAGTTCATCCCTAACAACTTCTGCTCCTTCTGGGAAGGTTCTCTCTGCAAAGCACACCTTTGCAAGCACACTTTGAGGAGTGGTAAGGAAGAGAGAGTTGTTCAGCCAGGTGATACACCGTCACATTTATTCTTTTGGGAATAATCAATAATAACAATTTAAACTTTTCATCCAGTAAGCTAACAGGTATCCTAATGATATCCCTGGTTGGCTGTTTACATTCAGAGCATCCTGAGTTCACAAAAAATTTAAAAGAGGGCTTAATAGAGACCTAACATTGCAGAGGAAGAGGTATGCAAAAACCTCTGAGTTTCTATTACATTTCTAAAAGTTTTAGTATTTTTTTAGTGATTTATGCTCTGGAGAGATAGAGGTCTCTTTCAGAAGTTATGGTCATAGGTAGCAAGGCTTCATTCACAAAAGGGTTTTTTTTTTTATTAATTAGTTACATCATCATTTTCATTTTACAGATGAGAAAAAAGACAGTCAGAAACCCTCCCAAGAAATTAGGGTAAGTGTATCGTGTCCCCGAAAGTGTACACACTTTTCCCCACCGTGCCATCCTTCCTGCAGAGTGAGCCAAGGGTTTTTCAATCCTATTTTATAAACCAAGTTGATGTGTTTAGGCAACTAATCCCCAGTGGAGAAAACAGTGCTCAGTTCATATGGGAAGAGTTAGCAAACCATTTCCCAAAAGGACACATTCAAGAAGAAAGTTAGTACTAAAAGGGACATGCTTGTGGAGATTAATTTCCAAAGAAGTGTCTCTTTGACATCTCTTTCCCCATTCCTTCATTCGTTTCAGTCCACTGGGACCGACTCAGCCCCCAGCTTAACCTTCGCTTTCTTGGCTTGCTCAGTAGCTTCCAAAGTGGGGAAGAGTGTGCAAAGGAGTGCAAGGGTCAGGGCAGCCAGCTGGCTGCGGGGCATTCCAGCTGCACTGAGCATCCACTCGCTCGCTTTTCATCCGAGCTGCTCACGGGCACACAAGTCAAAGGCCCAGCTGCCTGTGTGCTTCTCGAGGGATGACAGCGCTGCAATGTTCCGGATGCCCTAGCGCAACGCACTAGGTCTGTTCTATGTGGACTTGGAGCAAGCTGCCATGACTGGAAAATTTATAAGGTCATGGGTGGTTGAGAAATAAAATCGTAAGAATAGGAAAGAACAATTCTCTTTATTCCATGACTTTGGATCTCCATTAAGCTAAGAGGCTAAGAATCCAGGACCTAAACACAGCCTTGTTGTATCTTATCTGTGGGCAAGCTGCTCTGCAGCTCTGTGGGGCTTAGAGGATAAAGCCAAGGCACACTACTTGGCATCCGAGGCATTCCCGGCTCTGGTCACAGCTTCCTGTTCAGTTCTATCCTTTGGACAAGCCAGGCTGCTATTCAGAGACTACAGGGCCAGTCAACCATGCCATTGTCTGCGCCCAAATGTCTCCTAATTGACTAGTGTTTATGCCTTCATAGGTTTTAAATCTTTTTAATATCACCCCTTTTTCACATTTTACATACCATACTTTTCAAAATGAAATCCTATTTCTTCTCCTAGACTGTTCTCATGTTGTTTAAGATCGTTGATTCTATCTTATTCCATTTTATATTTATCATAATGCCTAACACATTCTGGGCCGATAGTAAATGCTCAGTAAATTTGTGATACGAATGAGAGGGATAAATATTGAGAGGATATACATTTAAATTTCTCTTTTTCTGTGCTGAGAAGGGAAAGCAGTTGTGAGAGGGCTGTCCTGAGAAGGAAGATGTGCCATCTCCCATTATGCTGCACAGAATTTTCCACAGCCTGTGAATGAGGCGCAGGGAAAAACTGTGAAACCATTGGATGCAGAGCAGAGAAAACCTCCTCAGTGGTTCAGTTTCTGTGGAAAGGAAAAAAGATTAGGCCAATATACAGGCTCCAAGAGAAGAAAAAGAAAAGGTTCCTATAACTAGGAAATACCCTGAATTTCACTCAAAACTGATGCCCTATACACTAATGTTCTAAGCCTCATTGTCTGCCCAGGTGCCAAGAAATGAGAGCAGTTAATAATTACTGAATATCTACTAGGGCTTATTAAATATATTTAAAAAGTCAATCTCAGACTTCAGTGCAAGCCTCCCTGGATTCAAATTCTGGTTTTCCCAGAATCTTGTGCTGTCTTATTTCCTCAGAAGTTTAATTGAAATAGTGATAATATTAACCTCAAAGGATAGTCAAGAGCATCATAAAATAAATATGGATAAAGTACTGAGAACACAGACTAGTATGTAGCAGATAACAGCCAAACAGTTGGTAAATTGAAAATGTTGAGTATTATTTCCCAAGAGACATTATTTTATGTGGAAGCTCACTGTGGTTTTATTGAGCTAGGATGTTCATAGTAGTACTTATCAGAGTAGCTCAAGCTGAAAAGCACTCTAATGGCCCTAGTATCAGAACAGGAAAACAAACTGTGGTACATTCACACAACATCATGACATTTGGCAATGAAAAAAATCTGCTCCTTGCAATGGTGTGGATGAACCTCACAAACATTATAGTAAGTGAAAAAAGCCAGACATACAATACATTCTCTATGACTCCAGTTACATGAAGTATAAAAACTGGCAAAACTAATCTGGGCTGTTAGAAGTCAGGGTAATTGTTACCATCCTCTAGAGAAGAAGAAAACTTCTAGAGTGCTGGCAATGTTCTTCTGCTTTGCTGGGGTATCACTTCCTCAGCTGTGTTCATTGTGTGGAAATCCATCACCTAGTATATTTAGAATATGTGAGCTTTTTGTATGAGTATTACACGTCAATAAAAAAAAGCTCCGAAAATGATGTGATAGTGAAATAAAAGTAGAACTTATTGTAATAATAAGTTAATAAATGATCAGAGGTTAATGTATCAACTAGGAAAGCAGTTAGAATGATAATCTGCAAAATCTTTGGAGTGTACAGATGGAGACCTGCTGGTGGTTAGAAGCAATCAAAGAAAGATTTGCAAGGATTTTAACTGCCGAACTATAGCAAAACCTTTCTCTCAATTTAGCTCAGTTGGTAAAGAATCGGCCTGCAATGCAGGAGACCCTGGTTCGATTCCAGGGTTGGGAAGATCCACCAGAGAATGAATAGGCTATCCACTCCAGTATTCTTGGGCTTCCCTTGTGGCTCAGCTGGTAAAGATTCCGCCTGCAATGTGGGAGACTTGGATACAATCCCTGGGCTGGGAAGAGCCCCTGGAGAAGGGAAAGGCTACTCACTCCCGTATTCTGGCCTGGAGAATTCCATGAGCTGTATAGTCCATGGGGTTGCAAAGAGGTGGATATGACTGTGCAACTTTCACTTTCATAGTTAACACAGTAGGTGAGTTTTCCTTCACTTCTTTGTAACCATCTCAAATTTGCATCACTTTTTTTCCTTTGAGTATTTTAATTTTTCTTAACTTGAGTTCAAGTGATGTAATGGCACTGGAGAGGGGCCATCCCTTCACAGTTTCCTTCCAGGTCCTTCTGTTTTTCTCCCCTCAGTGCAGTCATCCTTCCCTACTCTCCCATGCCCATCCCTATACCTCCAACCTCAGGATCTTTGTAACCATCTCAAATTTGCATCACTTTTTTTCCTTTGAGTATTTTAATTTTTCTTAACTTGAGTTCAAGTGATGTAATGGCACTGGAGAGGGGCCATCCCTTCACAGTTTCCTTCCAGGTCCTTCTGTTTTTCTCCCCTCAGTGCAGTCATCCTTCCCTACTCTCCCATGCCCATCCCTATACCTCCAACCTCAGGCTCATATCTAAGTCTTCCTGCTCTCTTGAAACTGCCTTCCCTTGACTTGTTCTTACCCTTAGGTGTCTAAAAGCACGGAGATCCCCGGGTCTAATGCATAGCCATTCTATATTCTTACAATTACTATTGCATTCAACAAGAAAAAGAGTATAGCTAAGGACTTAGTATTTATTATCACAAAGCGAACTAGATAAATTTTACGTGGCAGGCTCGTTTATATTTTGCGATTCCCTGGTGGCTCAGATGGTGAAGAGTCTGCCTGCAATGTGGGACACCTGAGTTCGATCCCTGGGGCAGGAAGATCCCCTGGAGAAGAAAATGGCAAATCACTCCAGTATTCTTACCTGGAAAATCCCATGGACGGAGGAGGCTGGAGGACTAGGGCTACAGTTCATAGTATCTCAAAGAGTCAGATACGACTAAGCGACTTCACTTCACTTGTTTATATTACAAACTGTAAGTTAATCAGTGATCTTGTTCCTTTCTAAAAATACCATTGATCAGTTCAGTTCAGTTCAGTCGCTCAGTGGTGTCCGACTCTTTGCGATCCCATGAATTGCAGCACGCCAGGCCTCCCTGTTCATCACCATCTCTTGGAGTTCACTCAGACTCACTTCCATCGAGTCTATGATGCCATCCAGCCATCTCATCCTTGGCCGTCCCCTTCTTCTCCTGCCCCCAATCCCTCCCAGCATCAAAGTCTTTTCCAATGAGTCAGCTCTTCTCATGAGGTGGCCAAAGTACTGGAGTTTCAGCTTTAGCATCATTCCTTCCAAAGAAATCTCAGGGTTGATCTCCTTCAGAATGGACTGGTTGGATCTCCTTGCAGTCCAAGGGACTCTCAAGAGTCTTCTCCAACACCACAGTTCAAAAGCATCGATTTTTCGGTGCTCAGCTTTCTTCACAGTCCAACTTTCACATCCATACATGACCACAGGAAAAACCATAGCTTTGACTAGACGGACCTTAGTCGACAAAGTAATGTCTCTGCTTTTGAATATACTATCTAGGTTGGTCATAACTTTTCTTCCAAGGAGTAAGCGTCTTCTAAATAACCCAGACACCCAGAAAATACTGAATGAGTTGCTGAGTTTTTCTGATCATCACTTAAGCATTTTTAAGAGAATAATGCAAAGAAATAGAGAAAAACAATAGAATGGGAAAAACTAGATCTTGAAGGGATCTCTTCAAGAAAACTGGAAATATTGAGGGAACACTTTGTGCAAAGATGGGCACAATAAAGACAGAAATTGTAAGGACATAACAGAAGCATAAGAGATTAAGAAGTGATGGCAAGAATGCACAAGAGAGCTATACAAAAAAGTCTTCATGACCCATATAGCTATGATAGTGTGGTCACTCACCTAGAGCCAGACATCCCGTGTGAAGTGAAGCGGGCCTTTGTAAGCATTACTACAAACATAGCCAGTGGAGGTGATGGAATTCCATCCGAGCTATTTCAAATCCCAAAAGATGATGCCCTTAAAGTGCTGCACACAATATGCCAGCAAATATGGGAAACTCAGCAGTGGCCACAGGACTGGGAAAGGTCAGTTTTCATTCCAATCCCAAATAAAGGCAGTGCCAAAGAATGTTCAAACTACCATACAGTTGAATTCATTTCACGTGCTAGCAAGGTAATGCTCCTAATCTTTTAAGCTAGGCTTCAACAGTATTTGAACCAAGAAATTCTAGATGTACAAGCTGTATTGAGAAAAGGCAGAGGAACCAGAGGTCAAATTGCTAACATCTGTTGGGTCATAGATGAAAAAGGGAAATCTAGAAAAACATTTACTTCTGCTTCACTAACTATGTTAAAGCCTTTGACTGTGTGGATCATAACAAACTTTGGGAAACTCTTAAAGAGATGGGAATACCAGACCACCTTATTTGTTTCCTGAAAAATCTGTGTGTGGGTCAAGAAGCAACAGGTAGAACCGGACATGGAACAATGGACTTGTTCAAAATTAGGGAAGGAATAGGTCAAGGCTGCATATGGTCACCTTGCTTATTTAACTTCTGTGGAGGTTACATCATGCAAAATGCCAAGCTGAATGAATCTCAAGCTGGAATCAAGATTGCTGGGAGAAATATCAACAGTCTCAGATATGCAGATGGTACCACTCTAATGGCAGAAAGTAAAGAGAAGCTAAAGAACCTCTTGATGAGGGGGAAAGAGGAGATTGAAAATGCTGGCTTAAAACTCAATATTCAAAAACTAAGATCATGGCCGGAGAAGGCAATGGCACCCCACTCCAGTACTCTTGCCTGGAAAATCCCATGGACAGAAGAGCATGGAAGGCTATAGTCCATGGGGTCGCTGAGGGTCGGACACGACTGAGCGACTTCAGTTTCACTTTTCACTTTCATGAGTTGGAGAAGGAAATGGCAACCCACTCCAGTGTTTTTGCCTGGAGAATTCCAGGGACAGGAGAGCCTGGTGGGCTGCCGTCTATGGGGTCACACAGAGTCGGACAGGACTGAAGTGACTTAGCAACAGCAGCAACAAGATATGGCATCTTGTCCTCTCACTTCATGACAAATAGATGAGGAAAAAGTGTAAGGAATGACAGATGTTATTTTCTTGGGCTACAAAATCACTGCAGACGGTAGCTGGAGTCATGAAATTAGAAGATGCTTGTTCTTTGGAAGAAAAGCTATGAGAAACCTCGACAGCATATTAAAAAACAGAGACATCACTTTTCCAACAAAGGTCCTTAGAGTCAAAGCTTTGGTTTCTCCAGTGGTGACATATGGATGTGAGAGCTGGACAGTAAAGAAAGTTGAATGCCAAAGAACTGATGCTATTAAACTGTGGTGCTGGAGAAGATTCTTGAGAGTCCCTTGGACAGCAAGGAGACCAAACCAGTCAACCCTAAAGGAAATCAACCCTGAATATTCATTGGAAGAACTGAAGTTGAAGCTGAAGCTTCAGTACTTTGGCCACCTGTTGCAAAGAGCTGACTCACTGTAAAAGACCCTGGATGCTGGGAAAAATTGAGGACAGGAGGAGAAGCAGACAACAGAGGATGAGATTGATTGGACAGCATCATCGACTCACTGGATATGAGTTTGAGCGAAGCTCATGGGGATAGAGAAGGACAGGGAAGACTGGCATATTGTAGTCCATGGGTTCTCAAAGAGTCAGCCACAACATAGCGAATGTACAATATGAAGGAGTGAGTTCAGGTATCCTCAAGGGCTGTGTGATTAGATACAGGAGTGTCAAGGAAAGTTTGCAGGTTTTCATGAAGTTTAACTCTCAGGAGGAAATGGTAATTCCAAAGATGCTTAAATCGAAGAAGGCAGTTGGGTGATCAATGGATATGAAGATGGAAAACTCCTGAAGTGTGAGCTACTTGTTTCTTTAGAGGGACAAAATAGAAGAATAATTAAAATCTGGTTGGTAATTATTTCTTGATTGAATAAATGAACAAATAACTGACTTATGGAAGAAATGGATAATCTAAAGCAAAGACTTTCACTCTATTGATGATTATAGTCTAATCTATTATTTGTGGATTTTAGATTAAGTCTTCCAAAATTAAAACTCAGAGTCTTTTATTTTCTGGATTCTACATTTTTAATCAAGAATATTTACAATATTTTACAAGACTGTGAAGATCCCTATAAAGTGTAATAGTATGTTCTAGTTGATAGGCATGGATATATCTAGGTAGACATTCATATAAATAAGTTTTAAAACAGCTTTATAGCTTTGGTAAATTTTAATTATGATGACCACAAACAAAGTATAATGAGAAAAAATAATCATGTTTTAAGCATGGTGTTAATATCTAATTGTAGACATATTTCAGTTTTTCAGAAAACAACATTTCCTAAAAGATTTAAAAGGTCTGTAAGAATAAAGCACTGACTATTGATTATCACCTTATCTTTCCCAAGTAGAGAAGACAATTTTTTATTATGTTATGTCATTATTATATTTACACGTTTTAGCAATCCTGAATTTTCAAATCTCTTTTCTTGGAGGTACTATAATTTCTATTTTATAGGTGAGAAAACTAAAATTCAGTAAGTAACTTGTCCAGGTCACAATATACACCTGGAAGAAGTAGGACTCAACTTAGAACATCTGATGAATGTTCTGTGAATCCTGTCTCTAGAGACGGCCAGATGAACAAACACACACACATACAAACACACACACATACACACACACACACACACGGCAATTTTTTTCCCCTTCCCTGCTAATCCAAAATTTTGTCATGGCATTCAAAGCATATAGGTGCCATAATAATTATTTAGGCAATTAGAAAGGCAACAAAAAGCATATTCTGAATTGGACAGAACATGGTTTACTCTTGAGAGTCCCTTGGACTGCAAGGAGATCCAACCAGTCCATCCTAAAGGAGATCAGTCCTGGATGTTCATTGGAAGGACTGATGTTGAAGCTGAAACTCCAATACTTTGGCCACCTGATGTGAAGAGCTGACTCATTTGAAAAGACCCTGGTGCTGGGAAAGATTGAGGGCAGGAGGAGAAGGGGATGACAGAGGACGAGATGGTTGGATGGCATCACCGACTCAGTGAACGTGGGTTTGGGTGGACTCCGGGAGTTGGTGATGGACAGAGAGGCCTGGTGTGCTGTGGTTCATGGGGTCACAGTCAGAGACGACTGAGCGACTGAACTGAACTGAACTGGTTTATGCTTCTAATCACTTACCTGAATGTAGTCATTCATTGACTCAGGTTGTAGTTGAAGCACAGTGGAGGGTGAGACATTTCACGGTTGGTGATTCTTTTCTCTTACCTCTTTCTTCAGAAATGTCACTGGGTGCTATGTGTCCCTTGAGAACAGGGTTCCCTTGTTCTCAAGCCCCCACTCCTCTGACACTGTGCTTCCTCCTAGGAAGACAGTGGGGGGAGGGGCACTTGAAGACTCCCCTTTTGCATTGGTGTGTCCATGGAGTTTAATAGAAAAATGTCTCTCAGTTTTCTTCAAATACCATTTCTCCATTTCAAACTCCCACCAAGATGTCCCTACTAAATTGAAATTTCTAGGAAGACAAATAAACCATATGCTGCTTTTCCCTTCAGCATATTTCAACCAGATGGTCCCAGGAATGGAAGGTAAGAGTGCTAGTAATTTAGACTCCCCATGCTTCCAACATCACCATTCTCCAGTTAATTAAAAAAAAAAAAAAAAAAATCCTTACTACTGGTCTGGAAAAATTGTCTATGACAAATACTTAAGGATCAGGGTTAGGAAAGAAAATGTTATCTAGAAGATACATTTTGGATAATGTGGGCCTGGACAAAGGCCACCATTAAGACTGTAGTTCACGGAACACACACTGGACCCCCGTGAGGACTCTGACTTGATTCCGAATGGAATAGAGCTCCCAGGCTGTCACTGATGGACTGACCCCAGAAGAGCTGAGCCCTAGTATTTCATTTCACTGACATTTATTGAGTACTTCAAAAGCAACAGGAATTACTTTGGGTAACACCGTATAAATTTTTTTCAACCATGGAAACATGACAACAGACATCTTTGACTTAAAACTAATTAGGATTTTAAGTTTTCTAAATGATCATTAGGCTCAGAAACTAGAACATTTAGAAAATTAGTCATGTAAAGATGCAATGCCCACAGGTCAAATTCAGCTATTCATTTAAATAAAAAAATAGATCAAACATGCTATGAATTAATTTTTTTGAAACTGAAAATCACATTTCAAAGCACTTGCAGATTTCTTATTCCAGTCTGGACTTTGGTTTTCATTCTGTTTGTCTTCAGTTCAGTTGAGTTCAGTTCAGTCGCTCGGTTGAGTCCGACTCTGCGACCCCATGCTATTTGTCTCGGAACATGTCTAATGTTTTATTTTTAAGGTAGTCATGTTTATCAATCTTTTCTTTTAAGGATTTTGGTTCATTGAGTGAACCAAAAAAGAAATTCTCCTTTTCTTCAAAATCATAAAGTTTTGTGGTTTTCTCTTTAAGAATTTTTTTTTCTAAAAGTTTTAATTTTCACTCTTAGGTACTTAATGAACTTGATGTTTGTTGGTGTGTATAGTAGGAATGGATATCTGATATTCCCCACATAAGGAAAACCAACTCTCCCTGGACCATTTGTGGGATAATTCATTGTTCCTGACTAATTTGTAAGGACACAGGTATTACACAGTACTTTTTGATATATGTCTGGGTCTGTTTCTAAATTTTGTATTCTGTATCCTTTATCCTTTGTCAATTTGCCTTTCCCTATCCAATACATTACTGTTTCATTTACAACTACAAGGAAATTCTATCTCATAGGACAAGTTACTGTTTAATGCTTATCTTCAGAATTGTCTAGACCATTTCAATTTTCCAAGTAAATTTTAGGATAGCTATGTCAAATTCCTTAAAAATATGTTAAAATTTTGACTATAGCCAAATTGAATTGATAGACTAACTTAGCAAAATTAAAAATTCATATTTTTGAGTCTCTCCATCCATATTTTGTTGGCTAGAATCTTAGCGTCAAGTTTTGAAGATATTTTGAATTGAATCTTGTTTTTTTTTTTTTTAATATATTTTCAAAGTGATTATTAGCATTTGTTGTTGTTCAGTTGCTAAGTCATGTCTGACTCTTTGCACCCTCATGGACTGCAGCATGCCAGGCTCCTCAGTTAGCACACTGAACTGCTATTGATTTTGTGATTTTGTATGGATATCACAACTAGTGAACTTTCTTGATTTATCAATATTTTAAATAATTTGTATATTTTTATGGATTTTCCATGCAATTAGTTCACCTCTAAATAAAGAGAGCCACATCTTTCTTTCTTTCTTTTTATTTTTTTGAGAGTCTAACTTTTTATTTATTTATTTTTAGTTTTTTTTTTTTTTTAACTTTATTTTACTTTACAGTACTGTATTGGATTTGGCATACATTGACATGAATCCGCCACGGGTGTACATGACCTCCCAAACATGAACCCCCCTCCCACCTCCCACCCCACATCATCCCTCTGGATCATCCCCATGCACCAGCCCCAAGCATCCTGCATCAAATATAGACTGGCGATTCATTTCTTACATGATAGTATACATACTTATAGATTTTATTTCCTTTACTTATCTTAGTGCACTAGTTAGAATTTCCAGTAAAAGTAAAATGTTAGGTAAAGTGGCAGTGATAGTAGTAGTAGCAGTTAGCCACTCAGTTGTGTCTCTTTGCGACCCCTCAGACTGCAGCCCACCAGACTCCTCTATCCATGGGCTTCTCCAGGCAACAAGACAATGATAGTCATCTTTATTTTATTTTTGATTTAAAATAGTGCCTTTTAGTGCCTTTAGATGTCTACAATGAAAGATAATGCTTGTTTTAGGTTTTTCACAGATATTCTTCATTAAGGAAATAGCTTTCTTTTTGAGCTTACTAAAAGTTTTAAATTATAAATGTAATTTTGAACAACTTATTATATTTTTAGCATCTACTTTTTAATTATTTTTCTCCTTTACTTGTTACTATGGTGTTTAAATAATAGATTTTCTGAGGCTGAACCATATTATACTTGGGGTAAACTTTTCTTGTTCATGACATATTAATTTTTAATAGCTTATTTATACTTGCTTGCATTTTATTTAATGTTTTAGTGTCTATGTTTATAAGTGAGATTAGTCTATACTTTTCTTGTATATTCCTTGGTATTACTATGTTATTGTTCATGTCATTTTCTGAAACAGTTAATACAAAACAGTAAGTTTTTCCTTAGAGTCAGATTTACCTTGAAAGCCAGCTGGGTCTTAGATTCATTATAAATCTAACAAATAATCTATTAATAATCCAGTTTCTGTAAGGTTCATTGCCTTATTGTGGTTTTCCATTTCACCTTGAGTTTTAGTGATTTATACTGGGACTTCCCAGGTGATGCTAAATTATAAAGAACCCATCTGCCAGTGCAAGAAATGTAAGAGACGTGGGTTCAATCCCTGGGTTGGGAAGAGGCCCTGGAGGAGGGCATGGCAGCCTACTCCAGTATTTCTGCTTGAGGAATCCCATGGATATAGGTGCCTGGCAGGTTACAGTCCATAGGGTCAAAAAGAGTCAGACATGACTGAAGTTACTTAGTGAATATTATCCAGTTCATCAAAATTATAAATTTTATTTGCCAAAAATTGTCCAAGCTCTGACTTTTGGGGATCCTTCTAGTATCTGTAATTAGTTCTCTTTTAATTTAATATTGTGTGTCATATCATCCTTCTTTCTTTGTTTTTGAACACTATTTCTGACAGTTCTACCTGGTTTTCTTGATCCACTCTATTGTTTCTTAGCTTTGCATTTATTTATTCCCCCCTTATTTTTATTATTTCTTTTCTTCTACTTCTATAGGTTTACTTTACCATTCTTTTTTAGTTTTTTTTTTTTTTTTGAGCTGAATGCTGCTGCTGCTGTTAAGTCGCTTCAGTCATGTTTGAATCTGTGCGACCCCATAGACAGCAGCCCACAAGGCTCCCCCATCCCTGGGAGTCTCCAGACAAGAACACTATTAGAAAATTTATTTTCATTTTGTTTTGTTTTTAAGATGTACACATAATTACTGTAAATGTACTTTAGCTTTATTGCATATATTTTTATATATAGCATGTAGAAAAATCACTCTAAATATTTTGTAGTTTCAATTGTGACTTCTTCTTTGTTTCAAAGAATATTTAGCAGTTTATAGTTTCCACTCATACATAAATATTTTGCTATATTTTTAGTCAATAATTTTGATACAGAAACACATATATATTATGATTTCTTTACAGTTTATTGAAACTTTGTAGACAATATTCTTCTTATCTACTGAAAATTTCTTTTTTTATTTTCTGGGCATATGTATCTCTAATATGTATATAAAGCATGTATATTTTATATTATATATATTATAAATACATTAGCTCAATATTGTTAATATTGATTTTTAAATCTTTCATATATTTGTTTTTTGTTTGCTTGATTTTTCAGCTTCTCATAGAAGTGTATTAAATTCTACCATGAATTTAACAATTCTTTTTTTAAATATTTTTTTAAAGTAATTAATTTATTTATTTTAATTGGAGGCTAATTACTTTACGATATTGTAGTCATTTTTGCCATACATTGACATGAATCAGCCATGGGTTGTACATGTATTCCCCCATCCTGAACCCCCTTCCCACTTCCATCCCATCCTCCCATCCTTCAGGGTCATCCCAGTGCACCAGCCCTGAGCACCCTGTCTCATGCATCGAACCTGGACTGGTGATCTATTTCACATATGATAATATACATGTTTCAGTGCTATTCTCTCAAACCATCCCACCCTCGTCTTCTTCCACAGAGTCCAAAAGACTGTTCTTTACTTCTGTGACTCTTTTGCTGTCGCGCATATAGGGTCATCATTACCATCTTTCTAAATTCCATATATATGTGTTAATATACTGTATTGGTGTTTTTCTTTCTGACTTACTTCACTCTGCGTAATTCTTAATAGTCTCATTGTCTTTCATGATTCTGGTCTGTCAGTTAGGGTGAGGTCAGAGACTCAGAACCACTGTGAGGAATGTTGAAGGAGGGATTTAGTGCAGGGGTATTGACCAAATGGAACCATGGACTGTGGTTAAAGTTTCTGTGCTGCTTTGTGTCTGCTGCAGAGCCTGAGCGCAAGAGCTGGGAAGGAAGACGGCCAGGAAGTGGGCAAAGCAAGGATAAACAGCAATCCAGCAGGCACAAGCAGGAACCCATGTTTGTATCTCACTGTCTGCAAGCCTTGATCTTGGGTAATGAAGGTGACCAATAGGGGAAGCTGGTTCTCTGTGCCCAGAACAGTGGACGTGGGTGCAGAAGTCAGAGGAGCGTGGGCCCAGGGCTGTCCTGGGTGCTGCTGAGCACAAAGGTGAGTATTACAACTTCTGCCTCCCCAGTCTCATGTGAATTTCTGTTGACACCAACCTTCATATAGAAATAGAGAGGACTATGAGAAGGAACACAGGTATTCCAAGAAGTCTAGCTTCAGTTTAGCTGAGCTGACACAGTGCAAAGCCACCAGGGCTCCTTTTGAAGCTATTATATTAGTGAATAGTTTCTTTCTTTTGTTCTTTAAATGTCCTTGAGTCCATGCTCAGTTGCTCAGCCATGTTTGACTTTTTGTGATCCTATGTACTGGGGTTTATCAGGCTCCTCTATACATGGGATTCTCCAGGCAAGAATACTGGAGTGTGTTGCCATTTCCTCCTTCCTGAACCAGGGATGGAACCAGCATCTCTTGCATCTTCTGCATT
The DNA here is from genome assembly GCA_006410675.1 of Oreotragus oreotragus. Lineage (NCBI taxonomy): Eukaryota > Metazoa > Chordata > Mammalia > Artiodactyla > Bovidae > Oreotragus > Oreotragus oreotragus. The sequence goes on from SJYX01016236.1 coordinate 81,257, forward strand.
GGCAGCATTGGATTCTTTTATCACTGACCTACGTGGGAAGCCCCTTGAATGCTTTAGTTTTCAATTATCCTAATATAAATATTCTTTTTTTTAAAAGATATCAATATTCATATGTTGCTTTCTTTTGCTTAGGTTTTGTTTGCTAGAAATTTCCCATCCCTTTATATGTAAATTTCTGGTTTTGGTAGCCATGGAAACATATGGTTTAGATCTCCTAATCAGGAAGTGTGATTGACCAGATGCTCCAGGGGCTGCTCCTCTGGATCCACCACCCAGTCATGATGAACCAGGCTTCCCATTGGCCACTCCCAGCCAAAGACAGAGCAGATCGGGAGAACTAAAGCAGGTGCCTTTCTCTGACATGTAGGGCTCTATAGCCAGGTGGACTTAACTCAGGGACCCTCAATTAGTGTCACATATTGTGAGAGCTGGACTCTGAAGAAAGCTGAGTGCCAAAGAATTGATGGTTTTGAACTGTGATGTTGGATAAGACTCTTGATAGTCCCTGGGACTGCAAGGAAATCCAACCAGTCCATTCTAAAGGAGATCAGCCCTGGGATTTCTTTGGAAGGAATGATGCTAAATCTGAAACTCCAGTACTTTGGCCACCTCATGCGATGAGTTGACTCATTGGAAAAGACTCTGACGCTGGGAGAGATTGGGGGCAGGAGGAGAAGGGAACAACAGAGGATGAGATGGTTGGATGGTATCACTGACTCGATGGATGGGAGTCTGAGTGAACTCCGGGAGTTGGTGATGGACAGGGAGGCCTGGTGTGCGATTCATGGGGTCGCAAAGAGTCGGACTCAACTGAACAACTGAACTGAACTGAACTGAATTTCCTGGAATTGTACTGCACTTTTGACTCTCCTACTAGGTCCTTCCTGTTCCCTGTACTATGCAGAATTCAGACATGCATCACAGCTGGAAGACTCCCCTCCTTTTGCACCTTCAACTTTTTGTACAGGCATTTATCCAATGAACCTCCTATATGTTTAATCTTGTCTTTGTGTCTGCTTGAATACTCGAACTAATGAACAGGGTACCTATGTGCTTTTAAATCCTGTTATTAAGAATCATATGATCCTAAATTCAGTCCAAGTCTTTTCTTTAACAAATGAGTATAATATACTTATATTTATTGTGATTTCTTTTTAAATTTTTTTATTTTTTATTTTTTTTTAAAATTTTTAGAGCTTCCGTTTTACTTTATTTTACTTTATAGTACTCTATTGGTTTTGGCATACATTGACATTAGTCTTGTTTTCAGTTGCCAAGTCGTTTGACTCTTTGTGACCTCGTGGACTGCAGCACACCAGGGTTCCCTGTCCTTCACTATCTCCTGGAGTTTGCTCAAATTCATGTCCATTGAGTTGGCGATGCTGTCTAACCATCACATCCTCTGCTACTCTTTTGTCCTTTTGCCTTCAGTCCTATGATTGCATTATTTTCTGTTTGCCAGGCTTTCTCTTTTCCTTGTACCTTCCCCTTTTGTGGACTGCTAAAGCCTATCATTCAGAAAAAGCTTGGGATACTGCAGTAACAAACTCCCAAATTTGTTGCTTCAAATCAAAGTTATTTCTCACTCATTCTATAAGATGATGGTGGGATGACTAATTAACGCATTGAAACTCAGACCTATGCAGGGTCCATCTGGACATGTATTCCTGTAGGAGAGGCAGAGAAAAAAGAATATGCCCAGCACTACATTTCTTTGAGCTGCAAGTGACACTGGCCACTTCCACCCCCATCTCACTGACCAAAAGGAATTACGTGGTCACTTTTGAATTTAAATGGGCAGTGAAATGCAACTGTATACACAACTATGTATTGTGTCTACATAAAATAAGATGTTTGCTCCTTGTGCTATTAACTCTAAACCTTTTGTCTCCCTCTGCTCCTTTGGAAGCTATAAAATGTATTCTTATTATTTAAATAGTTTTCCTTAAATGTGTTTTAAACAAACCTGTTTAATGATACTTATTTTCCTGGTAAGTTCTAAAACGCATGTAATGTTTTCATCTTCCACCCAAATTTAACAAAAATCTTAATGGTTTTTAGAATTGTATCTTTTTTTTTTTTTTTTTTTTTTTTTTTTTTTTNCCTATTAACTCTATACCTTTTGTCTCCCTCTGCTGCTTTGGAAGCTATAAAATGTATTCTTATTATTTAAATAGTTTTCCTTAAATGTGTTTTAAACATACCTGTTTAATGATACTTATTTTCCTGGTAAGTTCTAAAATGCATGTAATGTTTTCATCTTCCACCCAAATTTAACTAAAATCTTAATGGTTTTTAGAATTGTATCTTTTTTTTTTTTTGCTTTGTTTTTTTAAGAACAATTTGCTAATTCTTTTTTGATCATTATTTTATGTTAATGATCATATTTTTAGTTCAAGGTTTCTCTTTCCTTTTTCATATCTACCAGTTCCCATCACAGTTCTGCCTGGTTTTGTTTCATAGTTTTATCTTTCTTTAAATCAGGAGTCTGCAACTATGATTCAGTCTCTACCTAGCTTACTGCTATTTCTGTCAGAGAAGGTGATGGCACCCCACTCCAGTACTCTTGCCTGGAAAATCCCATGGACAGTGGAGCTTGGTAGGCTGCAGTCCATGGGGTCGCAAAGAGTTGAACACGATTGAGTGACTTCACTTTCGTGCATTGGAGAAGGAAATGGCAACCCACTCCATGTTCTTGCCTGGAGAATTCCTGTTTGAGTCATCTTAAACATACCTTTAAAAAGTCTTTGTCAGACTATTTTACAACATTCATTTCATCTGGAAGACTTTCTTAGAATTGTATTTCTTCACATATCTTGTTTTTTCTTCTTCAGGTACTTTTAAACTAGGGGTTATAAGCTCATTTTGAGTGGAAATGTTTTAGTTTGATATGTGTTGTTTTCCCCTTTTTTCTCTCTCTCTCTCTCATTGTCTCCCCTCTCTTTCAGTTTTTTCATTGTCCCCAACATTGAATCCCAACTCTGCTGCACAGAAATCAGTCTTATAGTCTAGGCTGATGATTATTTCCTTCTTGATGACTGTGAGATGTTTCTGCATCCAGAAACCAAAAGAGAAGAATAGTTTATGTAATCTCAACACTCTTTCTGCTTTTAGGCTCCCCTGACAGATGATATTAATACTTAGCTGCAGATGAAGATTAGGTAGCATATTCTGAGTCTCTATTTATTAGAGAAGGCAGACCCACTATAGCCACTGGCTTCTAATGTCTGGTATCATTCAGGAGCAAACTCCTACTGAACACTGCCTGCTTCTAACCTGAGAAATGAGCAGACATGTAATTTTGTCCTGCTCATCAATTTATATCTCTGCTGCCTATTAACTCCAGAATTGTTTATCACATCATATTTTTAAGCCTGGTATTATTTTTTGTGTTTCTTTAAAAATTTAAAATCATATTATTGGCATGTATTTGGAGCAGAGGAGTGTAACAATATAAAGTTATGCCACTGTCTTGACTAAAAGTCTCCATTATATATTTTATGGAATGATATAGCAGTACCTGTTTTTTTTTTTTGTAATTGAAGTCACAGGCATTGAATTAAGATGAAGCTACCTGAGTGACTGTGATGGAGTCATTTTAAGACATAAAGCATGTATTTGGAGCAGAGGAGTGTAACAATATAAAGTTATGCCACTGTCTTGACTAAAAGTCTCCATTATATATTTTATGGAATGATATAGCAGTACCTGTTTTTTTTTTTTGTAATTGAAGTCACAGGCATTGAATTAAGATGAAGCTACCTGAGTGACTGTGATGGAGTCATTTTAAGACATAATTCAAGTTAATTTTCTCATGAGTTACATCTCATTTTGAAAACTCTAAGTTTTAAATGGAATTATTAAAAATAAATCAAATCTTTAATTTGGCAGAAAAATCATTTTTAGAACACAATAAAATTGATTTCAACAGAAAATCTTAATTCTGCCTTTTAGAATGACAAAAGAAAAATGCAATCTGTTACTTAGTAGAGCTGTAAGATTTTCCTAGGGGCAGAGATACAAAGACAATTACATGAACAATTATATGTCAGCCCATAAACTATGCTGCTATTAATATCCATTAGTAGCTTTTCATTTCAACCAAAATCTTTAAATTTAGAGCCTAATGGTTAATGTTCAGCTGTTAGTTTATTACTTAATGGTTGAGGGAACAAAAGAAGTGATAATCCATTTTTTCAAAGATTAGATTTGATTGCCTTACATGATCTTTTTTGTTATCTTCTTGATTTCCAGATGAACTTTGAGAGTCATATGCTGAAAGAGGATGAGTTTGGGTCCCCAGGTCCCTGAGACTAGAAGCATCCACATGTGGAAGTTAGATGAGTAAGAAATAAACCTGTGTTATACCACTAAGCATTGGTGGTTAATCTGTTACATGGTCAGTGCTACCTAAACTAATGCCACCCTGGAGGGTACCTGCCACCTCACACCCATTCTCCAAGGAATTATCCTTTTTAAAATGTGTTTTTAACTTAAAATCATGGTTTTCTACAGCTCTAATTCAGGTATGTCAGAGGAAAGCAGAAAAATTTGCCTTATGTTCATGAAAGGTATTCCCATATAACCCACTCATGAGTTTTTACAACTGAAAATAAGCCATATTTATGTAATGGAATTCTATTTTTTTCCATTAAACAAAATAAAGGCACAGATTATTAAATGATATCTCAGTGATCTGTTTCTGCTGAATGACTGCTTATTTAACTATTTAAACCTAAACTTAGTTTCAAACACTGAAATGGGATTTAAATAAAATGTATGAAAATTTGAAAGTTATCATTGGGCTGGATATGCTAAAGAGTGAACTAAATCATAGATAACCAAGGACAAGTTTTTCCTAATGAAATGCTAGAAAAACCAATTTAGAGCCAACACAATAACGGAGTTTCAATACTTCTGTAAACAATTTGCACTACACTTTTTAAAAGTTGCTTATCTATGTCTTCTAACAGGTATTTGTGGAGTTGTTGAGATATATAAACTACCACACTGGACCCTGAAAGCAGTGAGAAACAAATATGAGTCACTGTCTTACACCTTCTGTTCTCCAAATTCTTACATTTTAGAGGCTAAATGTACTCAAATATGTCATGTGAAATAGAGTATGATAAGCACCAAGAGTTGTACAGTAATAAATGATGTGGGGACTTTGTTCAGAGAATGGATACAGGGGCTTGAGTGGCAATTGGAGGACGTTTTGCAGTGAAGGAAAGAATTGGGATGGAGGCTTCCCTGGTGGCTCAGATGGTAAAGCGTCTGCCTGCAATGGAGGAGACCTGGGTTCGATTCCTGGGATGGGAAGATCCCGTGGAGAAGGAAATGGCAATCTACTCCAGCACTCTTGCCTGGAAAATCCCATGGACGGAGGAGCCTGATAGGCTACAATCCAAGGGGTTGCAAAGAGTTGGACACGACTGAGCGACTTCACTTGATAAAAGAAAATATTTGGTGTCTTAGAGACAAGTTGAATATCCACAGTCAAAGCCAACAAAACAAGGAAGGCAAAAAAGTCTCCAGACTCTCCCAGGATGGTGCTAGTGAGGCTGAAGCATTTTTGTTCAATTTTAGGATCACCTGATTCTTGGGTTGCATGACAAATTCATTATCCATAAGGAATTAGAGATGTGGGGTTCCTAGTACACACTGAGCCTGAAATAGAAGTCTTTTGCACATTATAATGAAGATAATAACAAAACTAGATTTGGTATTTGAAAACTGAGATAGTCAATATCTCTGAACTTGATAGTCAATATCAAGTTTCTTATATAAACTTGGGATAAATATTTCTATCCTTTCTTCATGAGAAACATGATAAACTGTTTTGTAAACTATGAAGTGCTATGAAGATGTGAAAGTGTAGATGATATATTGTGTATTGAAGATAGTCTTGAATTTTGCTGGTGCTTTTCCCGTTAAAAGGAGAAATTTTTGCCCTGTCCTTGGACTCTGGGTGGGTTTGGTATCTTTTTGAGCAATAGAACATAGTGCAAATGTTGCTGTGACTATTTCCAGGACCAGATTTTAAGAGAGAGGCAGTTTTCATGTCCTGTATTATAGGAATTTTTGCTCCTGAAACTGAGCTAACAGGCATGAAGAAGCCCAAGCAGCCACATGGAGAGGGTCACTGGAGGGGTATTAAGACCCCCAACCAACTACCCCAACTAAGTAAGTCTCAAGCTAATAGCTGTCAGTTAACAGTTCTGACCTTGAGTACATTGTTTTGCATTAAACAAGCAACTCCAGCTGACATTGTGTGGAACAAAGGTGAACTGTCCTATCTTACAGGGACATGGAAATTGAAGTTTTGTAAGTAAAAATAAATGACATTGCAGTTTTAAATCACTAAATTTTGGGGTAGGTGGTTTGTTAATCAGCAATAAATGATCAGAACAGGTTACTTGTCAAAAGTAATTGCTATACTATTTCAGAGAATGATATAATTCATCATACATATTTTATTTGCTTCAACTATGTGAATGCATGCTAAGTTGCTTCAGTCATGTTTGACTCTGCAACATCATAGACTGAAGCCTGCCAGGCTTCTCTGTCCGTGGAATTCTCCAGGCAAGAATACTGGAGTGGTTTGTCATTTCCTCTTCCAGGGGATCCTCCTGACCCAGGGATTGAGCCCACTCTCTTACATCTCCTGCATTGGCAGGTGAGTTCTTTACCACTAGTGCCACCTGGGAAATTCTATCAGAGCAAGTTGTTTGTCAAATATAAGTACTGTACTATTTCAGAGGATGATATATTCATGATGATATAATTCATATAATTCACATTTTTTTGCTTCAACTATAATTTACACAATATATTTTGAGACATATTTGCAAGAAATATGTTCTAGAGAAAAGAGTCTTTGTCAAAGTCAGGCTTCATTGAAAGCAGTTCCACCATTTGACTCAGAATCAGTCGATCCAATGATACTTGAAATGTTTATTGTAGATCAGGATGTATGTAAAGATCTCTCAGAAAAAGCAGAAGAGAGAGGCTGGATAAAAGTCACAGAGCCTTCTTCAGTGTACTCTTCTTTGGGGGGTAAAAAAACAACTCTTGGTTTACTATTGAGACTATAGAAAGTGAACATCTGATTAAGGAATAAAAGATGACCACTTGACCTGAGCTGTGTCACCTATTTTCACTGAATCTCTTCTGATCCATGTAGACTAAAGAATGTCTTCCAGAAATTTTTTAAATGGCCTTCTTCTAGAGCCAAATCTCTCAGGTTTCATCTGTCTGAAAAGATCTTTATTTCACCTTAACTTTGAAGGCTACTTTTGTAAGGTACAGAATTCCAAATTGACATTTTTTTTTCAGCATTTTAAAGATTTTTTTCCCAGCATTTTAAAGATTTTCTGTACTAGGAAGGGCTCTTGCCTTCCTGAAATTTATTTCATTTATATATATTTAATAAAATTTTTTTTTAATTAGTGTTTTTCTTTTCTTTGGGCAAATACCAAAGAGTACAACTGCTGATTCATATGGCAGTTCTATTTTTATTTTTGAGGAACCACAGTACTATTTTTCATAGTGGCTGCTCCAATTTACAATCTCATCAGCATTGCATAAGGATTCCCTTTTGTCTACATCCCAGCTAATAGTTGTTATTTCTTGCCTTTTTGATGATAACCAAATCCGACAGATGTGAGATAGTATCTCACTGTGGTTTTGAATTGCATTTCCCTGATGATCAGTGATATTGAGCATCTTTTTATGTGTCTGCTGATCATTTGTATGCCTTCTTTGAAAAAACATTTGTCAAAGATCAGTTGTTTGCTTCTGATGTTGAGATGTATGTTATTTGTATATTTTGATATTCAGTTCAGTTCAGTTCAGTTCAGTCGCTCAGTCGTGTCCAGTTCTTTGCGACTCCATGAAGCGCAGCACGCCAGGCCTCCCTGTCCATCACCAACTCCCGGAGTTCACCCAGACTCACGTCCATCAAATCAGTGATGCCATTCAGCCATCTCATCCTCGGTCGTCCCCTTCTCCTCCTGCCCCCAATCCCTCCCAGCATCAGAGTCTTTTCCAATGAGTCAGCTCTTCGCATGAGGTGGCCAAAGTACTATTACCCCCTTATCAAATATATTGTTTGCAAATATCTTCTCCCATTCAGTAGATTACCTTTTTATTTTGTTGATAGTGTCCTTTGTTGTGAAAAAGCTTGTTAATTTGATGTAGTGCCATTAATTTTTTTTTGCTTTTATTTCCTTAGCCTAATGAGACGTGTTCAAAAAAATATTGCTAAGATAAGATGCCAAAGAACATAGTACCTATGTTTTCTTCTAAGAGTTTTATGATTTTAGGTCTTACATTTAGACCTTAATCTGTTTTGAGTTTATTTTTGCATATGATGTGAGAAAACAGTACAGTTTGATTTTTTTTTAAATTTTTATTTTAACTTTATTTTACTTTACAGCACTGTATTGGTTTTGGCATACATTGACATGAATCCACCACGGGTGTACATGCACTCCCAAACATGAACCCCCCTCCCACCTCCCACCACACATCATCCCTCCAGATCATCCCCATGCACCAGCCCCAAGCATCCTGCATCCTGCATCGAACATAGACTGGTGATTCGTTTCTTACATGATTTTTTTTATATGAGCTGTCCAAGCTTCCTAGCACCACTTATTGAAGAGACTGTATATTCTCTGTTGTACATTCCTGCTCCCTATGTAGTAGGTTAATTGATCACAATGACATGGATTTATTTCTGGGCTTTCTTTCCTATTCCATTGAATTATATTTCTGTTTTTTTTTTTTGTGCCAGTACCATATATTTTGAGTACTGTACTTCTGTAGTATAGTCTAAATTCAGGCACACGATTGTTCCACCTCTATTTTTCTCTTTAAATTTTTTTCATTTGAGTAGACTTGATTTGCAGTGTTTTGTTAGTTTAACGTGTACAGCAAAGTGAATCAGTGGTACATGTATATCCATCCACTCTTTTAAAGATTCTTTTCCCATATAGGCCATTACAAACTATGAATTGAGTTCCCTGTGCCATTTAGTGGTCCTTATTAATTATGTATTTTATATATCAATCTGTTCAGTTGCTCAGTTGTGTCCAACTCTTTGTGATCCCATGGACTGCAGCACTCTAGGCATCCCTGTCCATCACCAGCTCCTGGAGCTTCCTCAAACTCATCCATAGAGTTGGTAATGCCATCCAACCATCTCATCCTCATCCCTTTCTCCACCTGCCTTCAATCTTCCCTAGCATTAGAGTCTTTTCCAGTGAGTCAGTTCTTCACATTAAGTGGCCAAATTATTGGAGTTTCAGCTTCAGCATCAGTCCTTCCAATGAATATTCAGGACTGATTTCCTTTAGGATCGATTGGTTTGATCTCCTTACAGTCCAAGGGACTCTCAAGCGTCTTTTCCAACAACACAGTTCAAAAGTATTAATTATTTGGTGCTTAGCTTTCTTTATAGTCCAACTCTCCCATATACGACTGAAGCGACTTAGCAGCAGCAGCAGCAGCAGCAGCAGCAGCCTGTATACTGGAGAAGGAAATGGAAACTCACTCCAGTATTTTTGCCTGGAGAATCCCAGGGACAGAGGAGCCGGGCAGGCTACAGTCTATGGGGTCACAAGAGTCCGACACGACTTAGCAACTAAACCACCACTACCAACCTGTATATATCAACCCCGATCTTCCAATTTATCCCTACCTACTCTCCCAGACGAAGAAGGCAATGGCACCCCACTGCAGTACTCCTGCCTGGAAAATCTCATGGATGGAGGAGCCTGGAAGGCTGCAGTCCATGTGGTCGCTGAGGGTTGGACACGACTGAGCGACTTCACTTTCACTTTTCACTTTCATGCATTGGAGAAGGAAATGGCAACCCACTCCAGTGTTCTTGCCTGGAGAATCCCGGGGATGGGGGAGCCTGGTGGGCTGCCATCTATGGGGTTGCACAGAGTCCGACACGACTGAAGCAACTTAGCAGCNGCCCCAAGCATCCTGCATCCTGCATCGAACATAGACTGGTGATTCGTTTCTTACATGATTTTTTTTATATGAGCTGTCCAAGCTTCCTAGCACCACTTATTGAAGAGACTGTATATTCTCTGTTGTACATTCCTGCTCCCTATGTAGTAGGTTAATTGATCACAATGACATGGATTTATTTCTGGGCTTTCTTTCCTATTCCATTGAATTATATTTCTGTTTTTTTTTTTTGTGCCAGTACCATATATTTTGAGTACTGTACTTCTGTAGTATAGTCTAAATTCAGGCACACGATTGTTCCACCTCTATTTTTCTCTTTAAATTTTTTTCATTTGAGTAGACTTGATTTGCAGTGTTTTGTTAGTTTAACGTGTACAGCAAAGTGAATCAGTGGTACATGTATATCCATCCACTCTTTTAAAGATTCTTTTCCCATATAGGCCATTACAAACTATGAATTGAGTTCCCTGTGCCATTCAGTGGTCCTTATTAATTATGTATTTTATATATCAATCTGTTCAGTTGCTCAGTTGTGTCCAACTCTTTGTGATCCCATGGACTGCAGCACTCTAGGCATCCCTGTCCATCACCAGCTCCTGGAGCTTCCTCAAACTCATCCATAGAGTTGGTAATGCCATCCAACCATCTCATCCTCATCCCTTTCTCCACCTGCCTTCAATCTTCCCTAGCATTAGAGTCTTTTCCAGTGAGTCAGTTCTTCACATTAAGTGGCCAAATTATTGGAGTTTCAGCTTCAGCATCAGTCCTTCCAATGAATATTCAGGACTGATTTCCTTTAGGATCGATTGGTTTGATCTCCTTACAGTCCAAGGGACTCTCAAGCGTCTTTTCCAACAACACAGTTCAAAAGTATTAATTATTTGGTGCTTAGCTTTCTTTATAGTCCAACTCTCCCATATACGACTGAAGCGACTTAGCAGCAGCAGCAGCAGCAGCAGCAGCAGCCTGTATACTGGAGAAGGAAATGGAAACTCACTCCAGTATTTTTGCCTGGAGAATCCCAGGGACAGAGGAGCCGGGCAGGCTACAGTCTATGGGGTCACAAGAGTCCGACACGACTTAGCAACTAAACCACCACTACCAACCTGTATATATCAACCCCGATCTTCCAATTTATCCCTACCTACTCTCCCAGACGAAGAAGGCAATGGCACCCCACTGCAGTACTCCTGCCTGGAAAATCTCATGGATGGAGGAGCCTGGAAGGCTGCAGTCCATGTGGTCGCTGAGGGTTGGACACGACTGAGCGACTTCACTTTCACTTTTCACTTTCATGCATTGGAGAAGGAAATGGCAACCCACTCCAGTGTTCTTGCCTGGAGAATCCCGGGGATGGGGGAGCCTGGTGGGCTGCCATCTATGGGGTTGCACAGAGTCCGACACGACTGAAGCAACTTAGCAGCAGTAGCAGTAGCACTCTCCCAGGTACACTTTAAAAAAAAAATGTATTTATTTTAATCAGAGACTAATTACTTTACAATATTGTATTGGTTTGGCCATACATCAACATGAATACACCAAGGGTGTACACGTGTTCCCCATCCTGAACCCGTCTCCCACCTCCCTCCTCATACCATCCCTCTGGGTCATCCCAGTGCACCAGCCCCGAGCATCCTGTACCAGATACACTTTTATTGGGGGATATTTGTTACAACATTGTGTAGGTCTCTTGCTCTACGACAACATGAATCAATTTATATACCTATTAATCTTCAGTTTTTTAATGGAAAAAAACACACACCATGAGTTTATAATTTGTCTACCTTGTTCTGTTTGTTAGAGTGGGAACAGTGGTCTCATGGCTGTATGCGTTTTAACCTGAAACATCTATATCCTTACAATTAGCTCTTTTCCTGCTTTAAATAGTCATTTCTGATGGTTGCAAACAAGGGCCATAGTTGACATTATTCATCAAATATTAAAAATAGAAATATGTAACAGTCATAATCACACACATTGAATTATGAGATTATTTAATTTCAGTAATATTTAAATAATATTTATAGGAAGTTGCTGTAACCAAATACATATGTGTATGACTAATACTTCAAGATCTTAAGTCATTTGATGCAACTAAATTCCATTTCTTTTGATTCTGTCTTGAAGCAATATTTTTAAAAATTATAACTTACAGATAGCTTTCTTCATAAATATAGGAATATAATCTTTGTATATAGCCTTAGACATTCACTTACTATATATAATATCACGTAATATGTTATATACACACATTTGGACACCATTAATAATTTTTTTCTTCCTCTCTGGGACCTCTACAATTCTTACAATTCTGTGATCATAAGAAGACCAAAACAGGATACTGTGTTTAAGAGTGTGAGATAGAGTGCAGCATATTTACTAGTTTTATTGTCTTTTATAAAGTTGCTCTTCTTTCCTCCAGGGATCACCGCATGTTCCACAAACAAAAAATTAATTAAATTATCATGTGTTGATCTTGAAAACAAATGCTTAATCCTCTATCTTCCATCCTTGCAGCATCTTATTCTATGCTCCTAATGCAGTGGATACATGATTGGAAACAAATGTTTCTAGGTTATCAAATACGTGTATGAATTTTCACTGATGAATCTTTCTGAAGGATCACAGTGCATTCATTCAATGATAGCTCTATGCAGAAGTGCTCTATATTTTAGTTGAATGATTGAAATAGTTTAATATATGATTCCAGAAATGTTTGGTCTCTTTTGCTCTTGCTTTGGTATTGTTGTTGTTGAACTTTTAACCCATTTCCAAAGGCCCAGTTGTCTTTTGTTGGCCAATACCTCTTCTAAGCTCTTAACTCTTGTCACTCATCAACCTGCATCTTTCCAAACTACTCTCACTACACAAGATACATTTTCCATCTGGTAGGAATGGCCCTTTCACTAGTTGAGGGAATTGACTCACCACTTGTTCAATAGAGAGACACTTGCTGTTGACTTGAGGAGACAGGGCGGCTGGTCAATGAAGAATATGTATTATAGAATTGGGTAGATTGTATTAATGTCAACATTTGCTGCATGATGTTACAGAGTGCTTTTATGGGACATCCATGTTGGGAGGACAGGGTGGCTGGTCAATGAAGAATATGTATGATAGAATGAGGAAGTCATTGGGTAGATTGTATTAATGTCAACATTTGCTGCATGATGTTACAGGGTGCTTTTATGGGACATCCAGGTTGGGAGGTTATGCTTCCTTGATATCGGGTCTTACCATGTGACTTGGTTTGGCCAGTGAAATATGAATAGCAATGCCACGTGCCAGTTCTGGCAGATACGTTGAGAGCCATTGCATAGTTCAGCCAAGAACTGACTTTCCTTTTCTCAAAGAGTAGCCATGTTCCAGGTAAGAACTGATCATTCAGTCTGCATCCCAGGGAAGAGAAAACACATGGAACACTCTACATGTAACATGGACAAGAAATAAGCTGTTCATGTTGTAAACCACTGAAATATAGAAATAGTTTCTTACTGTGGCATAATTTAGTAAATGTTCACTTTTACCCATGGGGAATTTTTTTTTGAGGTTTACCATTTTATGCTGTGTTGATTGCTTGGTTCCCAAAGCAGGTATAGAAGTACAATTCTTCTGGAAGTGTGTAAAATATTTATATATATTTATTCATGAAAGTATTTCTGGTGAGGTTAGAGATGGCAAATTCTTTAGGAATTTTCCCTGAATCCCCAGTATCATCTAGATGGTCCTTCTCATTTTCCCTTTGATATCCAAAGCACACACGTAAATATCAGTTTACTTAAGCAACTCATCAGCTAGACTCCTTGGAAGAAGGGACTATGTCATACTTGACTTAAGCAGGGCATCTAACAGAGAACCCAGACCAGGCAGGCACTTAGAGATGCTTACTGATTTGTAGGCACCATTCTACAGTGTCAAAGAGCCCACCTAGACAATTTATAGTAAAACCTGACCTAATCTGAGCTCATTTGGCAACCAAATCTGATCTAAATGGACACAAAATATTTCTAGTCATTAATTAACCCACATAAAATGAGCATTTATAATTTTCCTTGTAGAAATGCTAAACATTTTATTCTAGAGGGCTGCTCTCAGCCACATGGGTGATGTTACATTATACGTAGTAGATGTATTTTATTACTTCTCTAAAATCCCCCAAATTCTAATTTATATAACTTATCCTGACTTCAAGAGTTTAAAATAAGCGACTGTGTGGATCTGTGTCAGCAAGTGAACACTTTCTGAGCTATGAGTAACACTTCATACTCTGTAGTTAAATCATATGTCATTATAGGTTTCTGTCTTTTACAAGATAAAGCCCCTGGATTCTTCATAGCCCTCTTGAGCTAATTTCTACCTTTCAGCTATGTAGTGCCTGATGGTAAGAAGAGAGTGTGCTTGCAATTTCAGCACTCAAAATTTCATAATAATGTGACTTGACTTATATGTAGATATAAATGTTGATGGCTCTTGTTTATAGGGTCTGACATACTAGCATTAAATATATATACATAAATAATAAGCTACATTTAATCTATAGAGTCATTTCACTGTGTAAAAGTGGATCACTTGGAGATTTAGGGGAACAAATCATTCTTAGCAAATACTTTGTTTTCAGTGTCTCCATTCACGTGGAGAAATAGCACTTGTCTGGATTAGGAATTCATCACCAATCATTATTCATCATTATACTATGGACTTCCCTGGTGGCTCAGTGGAGAAGAATCTGCTTGCAATGCAGGAGTCATAGGAGACATGAGTTCAGTCCCTGGGTTGAGAAGACCCCATGGAGGAGAAAATGGCAACCCACTCCAGTATTCTTGCCTGGAAAATCACACAGAGGAGCCCAGAGGGCTACAGTCCATGTGGTCACAAAGAGAAGGGTACGATAGAAGTGACTCAGCAGCAGTAGCAGAAGACCATAAACACATCCACGCCCATGTGCAAACATGTGCACACACAAAACCCACATTGTTTGTCAAATGGTAAAATGAGGCTGGCATCTCAGCTGTAACAATGAGATTCCAAATCTTTTCTAACTTTAAAGTGTTGCTGACAGGTTAGAGCTGGTCATGCTTAGATCTAAAGAGGTACTATATTTCCTCCATGTATTAAATCATATTTAATCATACGTAAAACTGCAATAAAATTGACCCCAGAGTTTCAAGGCTGCAGTCCAAGTCATTCACTGCTTTATATTCTGATTATGCTGCTGCTATAAAATGAACAAAGAGTAACATGGAATTTGATAAAGACAAGGAAACTTTTATTAAACTTTTACAACAGTGAAATAAATTATTCATGCAGTTGCATGAATAATGGTATCCATGCTGATTAAATCAGCCAAGAGGAGGCCAAATATTCACGTGCATGGCATGAGTTCCATTTTCAAACAGTTCTGAAATGAAAATGTAATATAAAACAACACAGTAGTTGGTCCCCCAAAATGGAAAGGAAAAAAAAAAAACCTAGAGTACAGTATTAATTCAAAAGAGGAGGGAAAAGTTTAGTGCACTTGCAGTTCTGAAATCCACTAGCCAGAAGGAATTTTCAAAGTCAGAAAACAAACAGTAATCCACCACTTCAAAGGCATTTAATGAAAGAGAGAAACGGCAAAGAGGACACTGGTGTTAGAGGGACGGATCTGGGGCTTAGAGGAGGGAGAGAAATGCTATTAAAGCTACCCTTGCTTATTCTATAAACAGGATTCTCTCCAAACTGGGCTGTTGGGCCCATGCCAGTCTTTTGGGATGGTCCAGAAAGGAGTTACTCCTGGTGATAAATAAGGCTTTCCAGACTCCTCTGCCACCTGCTTGAAGATCTGGGACTGTCACTTGTCCTTTCATCAAAATGCTTGCAAAAAGAAGGTGTCATAGTTCTTAGTCCTTCGCTTTCCACATCGTTGAGCACAGGAGCTGGGGAGAAAACCTCTGCCGACCACAGAATTCCAAAGAGCCAGTATACGTAGGAAAGGGAGGTGGGAGGCGTAAGTGGACGAAGGAGGCTGTCCAAGTGGGGCATTTCTCACCAGAGATGCAGAATTCCATCTTCAGAAAACCCCTTTCCCCAGACAGGATGCTGCCCACGATGACACAGGACCTCTGACGCCCCCGTGAGTGCAGTGACATCAGGGCCAATGCATAGGGCTATCTAGAGGGTGCTGGTGTGTGCAGGACCAGCCGCGGATGTCCAGCCAGCCTGGCCACTAGGGGTGCCAGTCTCTGTCCCCCTTGTTGGCATCCATGCCAGTGGCACCTACTGATTCAACCTTAATCCGAGCCATCAAGAGTTCCCTGAACAATTCTCTCTTCCTCCCCTAGGGAGTGTCCATCCCCTCATCTCTCTTCCCTTTCCTCTGGTGTCCCCATGTCCCCATGCCTTTCTCATTTGCCTGCCCTTCACACTCGACGTGGGGCTTCTCTGAGAATCTGCGGGCCCGTGGAGCCAAAATTGGTCCAGGAGGCCCTTGATTCCATCTAGGAGTAAAGACAGAGGACTAACTACCTGCAGGACCTTCCGTGAAAACTTCTGTCCCTTAGAAGAGATGCTGTGCCTATTTAAGTCTTACCCAAAACTTTCTTTGAGAAAAGCCATCTGTCTGTAACCTCAGCATCTCCCATTTGCCAGGATGCCTCCTTTCTTTGGACAAAGAACCGGCTGGGTCTCCAGCTTGCCTGAGGAAGACAGCCAGGGGCTATTCTCCAACATGAATGAGCATCCTTCTGAGGGGCCTGATTTTCCACAAAGCTATTCTGACTTCTGATGGTCAGTTCCCAAACGGACATGCCCCCGAGTGGCAGCCCACCAGCCATCTGTGCTCTTTCACTGGCTACTTCCACCATCCAGCTCTCCCCATGCCTGAAGCTATCATGTTTGGCAGAATCAATGAAGCCCTGGAGGGTATAAGAGAGTATTTATAATGCAGGGTGGGAAACACTTTAAAGAATCACTGTCAGTCTCTGTGGGTCAGTCAGAGGACCATTTGGTCTCCCCTCTCTATGGCCCTGAAGTTGCCACATGTGCTGCCCTGAGCAGTTCTCCCTTAGGGCTCTGCTCCAGAACATGAAGCCCAACTCCTCACCCCTGTACATGCACAAGGAAGAAAAAACACTATTGAATATTGACTATCATAATAATCCCAGCAGTGTCATGCTGCCCTCTGAGAAGGCACCCAATACTCTGATAAGAATAGATTGTAGTTAGCACGAGTCCTGTTTTGTGGTATGACCATTTGGATGTTTCATCAGTCACAATTTCCCCCTTGATTACGTACGGTGGTTGCATGAAAAAAAAAAAAGTGATACTGACAGTGTAGTCACTCAGTTGTGTTCGACTTTTTTGTGACCTCATGGGCTGTAGCCCCTCAGGCTCCTCTGTCCATGGAACTATCCAGGAGTGGGTTGCCATATCCTTCTCCAGGGGATCTTCCAGTCCCAGGCAGATTCTTTGCCATCTGAGATGGTGGTTGCATGAGAATTACTAAAAAAAGAATCAGTAAACTGATTTCTTGGACACAAAGCAAGAGTTTGTACCAAAGACAAATACCGCCAAACTCCACTGCCCATAGTGGCTTTGTTCCGTAATGATGCTGTCTCTGAAAAAGAATGGAGTGGAGTGAAAGTCACTCTTTGCAACCCAATCGACTATCCAGTCCATGGAATTCTCCAGGCCAGAATACTGGAGTGGGTAGCCTTTCCCTTTTCCAGGGAATCATCCCAACCCAGGGACCGAACCCAGGTCTCTCGCATTGCAGGCAGATTCTTTACCAGCTGAGCCACAAGGGAAGCCCAAGAATACTGGAATGGGAAGCCTCTCTCTTCACCAGCAGATCTTCCTGACCCAGAAATCAAACCAGGGTCTCCTGCATTGCAGGAAGATTCTTTAGCAACTGAGATATCAGGGAAACCCATCAGTCCATTGAGTGGCACAGTGGTATCTGACTCTTTGCAACTCTATGGACTGCAGCATGCCAAGCTTTCCTGTCCATCACCAACTCCTGGAGCTTGCTCAAACTCATGCCCATCGAGTCAGTGATACCATAGGAAGCCCATGACCTTCCTCAAATCATGAAGCTGAACTAGGTGCTATTCTCACATGTTACAGCATCACACCTTGTGAATCTGAGAGTATGGGACCATCCCCGATACTTCTTGAATCCTTTATGTATGAGACATTGGGCTCTGTGTTCAGGATAAAGGGATGACAAAGTTGTGGTCTGTGTCCTTAAATTGCCTCTAGTCTAATAAGAAAAACACAATAACGCACTTACAGAATGCCTTATACAGAATGACAATAATGACCCACTGAGTGCATGGTCAGTTCTGGAAGGGATGAGAGGAAGTAGGCTCTCAGGGTCGAGTTTTGGTTGAATGGAATCTTGATGACAAGTGCTGTTTAATCTGGTTAAAACCAAACCATCAGCTTCTGGACTCAGAATGACTCACTTCTGCAGCAGCTGAAGTGATTCCTTCAATTTTCTCGTCATCTCCAATTCTTCTTTGTATTATGTATACCAACCTCTCTCTCTAACACTCACGGTGAAAACATCACACCTATGGCCAAGGAGGGAGAAGAGGAAAATGGGGAAATTGTGTCAGTGATAGATATTTATTTATTCAGGAAAGGCATGAGTGGACAAAGTTATGTGTCTTGTCTGTCAAACTGCACTATGCACAGTCAAGTTTCTGATCTCAGAATTTATAACATGTGCTGTTTTTATATGTGGACTTGTTCATAGAAGAAAATATGTTGAGTCCATCCTAGCAAAAATTTATAACTATTGTATAGTTTGAAATATATTTCCATCACATAAACCAAATTTGTGAAGAATTAAAGCTAGTTGAAATATGTTTAATGCATTAAAGTTCAAACATTTCTTGTCCTGTAAGAGAAAGCTGCAGGAAATTCTAGAATTTGCGAGAGCAGGGGAAAACTATATCTCTTGATAAGTGTGTGAGTTTCTCCTTTCCCTCTGCTTTCTGTGGCAGAAGACCCAGATATGCTAGGAGATGTGATCAGGGAAGACATAAGAATTGCCTCAAAAACTCAACATTATGTACACTGTGTTTTTTGAGTGCCCATTTTCCTGCAGTGAGTGTGTGTTTTAGGGGAGAAGGCACCTCTAATTGTGAACATGATCGACAATCATGAAAAGCAGTGAAGGAAGGGGTTGCCTCCTTTGCAATGATCTGATGATAATCTATTGAGCAGTCTTTATATTCTCAGTACTTGTTCCGAAAGATGAAAGAGAGAAATTAGTCAATCTGTCCTAATTCCTTCAATGGGCTCTCAACTCTTTCAGCAAAAATCAAAGGCTAGAAAGCCCTATCCCGTTCATGCTCCAACCTCTGTGTCTTCATCTCCTTTCACTCCTGCCCCAGCTCACTCCTCAAGTCATCCTGGACCCTTGAACACAAACGCATCTTTCTGCTAAATGTCTCTGGTCTCTCCATCTCCAGGCTCCTTCAGCAGACACTGTCCTGGCTCACAAGTTCTTATCTCAGATGTCATTTTTGCCAGAGGTTTCCCATCACCACAGTTAAAATTTCCAAGGCATTGTCCCACCCCCATCCACCTTTGCTTCATTTCTCCATCTCCTGCTTACAATTCCTTCATTACCCTTTCACTCTATCATACTAAGTATTTTATATTTGCTTACTGACTCTTCCTGGAATGTATAGAAGGGATCTTTATTATTCCACTGCTGCATATCCAGAGCCTGGAAGCACACCTGGCACATAGTAGGAGGTCAAGAAACTGTTTATTTGATGGCTAGATTTGGTTGTTACTCTAGAGAAGTGTGACATCAGCCCTGAGATGAAGGCTCACTGTTAAATGGGTAAAGGTATATGACCTCGAATGGGCTAATGCATTTCCATCCCTACTCAACCCAGCAGAAACTGTCCCCTAGCCAATCAACCCTCCTGAGCAAACAAACCTGGGATAGTTCTTGCTGATCCCTGTGTATTGGATTTAAGTTATTTTCTAGCCAGTTCATTTCAGTTCCGTCGCTCAGCCATGTCTGACTGTTTGTGACCCCATGCACACCAGGCCTCCCTGTCCATCACCAACTCCCGGAGTTTACTCAAACTCATATCCATTGAGTCAGTGATGCCATCCAACCATCTCGTCCTCTGTGGATTTAGTCAAACAAACCAGTCACATCCTTCTGTGGGAACCCCAGGGCACCTCATCCTCTTGACTCTACAAAGCCTGCCCCCCATGGCCCTGACTGTTTGCTCTGTTACTGAGTGCAGCCCTGTGTAATGCAGCATGGCACAATGTCCCTCTCCCCTAGCTGAGAGCAAATGTGACTAAGAAATTACTCTTGAGCCATCTGCCCAGTGTCACGTTGTATGTTTGGCCGACACCAGGGTTATAGGTGCAGGAATGCCTCCCTCACCTCATTCATTGTGATGAATAGGATGGAATTAAAACAAGGAGCTGTAGTAAGGCAAGACATATACAAGAATCAATAGTATAGCTGAGAGTGTCTAAGAAAGCGGTCAATTAGGTGATGTTTGATAAAAGTCCTGTGGGAGTTTTGGAAATATTTGTAGACATAAATACTTTTACCTTAGTAAACAAAGTCTTTTATGAACATTTGCAGTAAAGACTTTGAAATCTGAATAAAAAAACACTAGTCAGTGTTTATTTAGTGCACATTTCTAGGTTATCTCTGCCTTTCATTGTCTAAACTATTATACAGCTCTGTACTTGTAGAAACTGATGAAAATGCAAAAGACCCTTGTCCATAGAAGTGAAAATAATTGTATCCAGTGAAATGCAATTATGGGTAGATCCTCTTTGCATCTATTTGTAATTTCACTTCAAAATTCCCTAAAATATCTCTATTATATCTACATCTCTATCTGTATCTCTATATGTATCACTATCCTTCCATAGAAGGTTCTCAGAATTCTTTGAACAGGCTATAACATTTTACTGCTTTCCTCATTAATTGATGAGTTAAATAAAATCTGTAACATGCATTCATTTGACATTTGTATGAGAGGCATGATTTTGACCTTTTTCTTTTTCTTTTTTTAAATAGTATCCTTTAACAGTGTGATTTCTACTGAAACGTGAACAATGACTTACACTACCCTATCCTTATTCTTGTCATAGCCACTCTAAATTTTGAACAATGTGGTAAATTATAATGAAATCAGGCACGTGAGATGACAGTCTCTACCTGAAAGCAGACATCTGGAGGAAACATGAAAATCTTTGGCAGTCAGGATTCAGAGACTTGGCTTTACTATGCAGAACATCTGGATTTCTGTGAATTGATTAATTTCCACCCACTTCCACTATTTTGGCTTCATCTAGCCTTTGTGTTGAGCCCTTGCCTTTTCCTAGCACTGTGCAAACACTGTCATCTGTGTAGAGAGAGGATTTTTTCCTATCTGTCTCTACTTTTCTATATAGTATACCTGATAACAGACTATTTTTACTTGATTTTACTAAACTATTGCTTGGTAACCATCAAAAAGACAGAGGAAAATAAAGACTTGTGTGTATTTAGTGTACCTGAGAAGTCACTTTATTCTAGTCTTTAGCTAGACAATTATCAAAAGACCACTTATTTTTTTGTAGAATTTTATAGGTTCTCTTTCCATGAGAGTCATTGCTTTTAAATATTCTGAAAACAATACACAGATGAACCAAAAATACGTATCTGTTCATTTTTATGCAGCATCACAATCACACAAAGAGAAAAATAAGGGGGTAAAACATTGAAGACTCATGATATTCTTTAAAAAATACCTATATACATCACACAAACTCAAGGTCATGACTAGAGAGAAATGTGATGAAACCAAAAATATACCTGGACCTGAAAGTACAGTGTTGCCTTCATATAAGGACCTACCTGGAATAGTGATTCTATGGGGTCAAACCAAATTGTGAAATCAACAACTTCCATTTTTATTTTCTTACCAAATACTTAGCACTTGGCAAATCTTCCAACAACAACCACTAACAAATCCCAAAGAGCAAGGAAAGAACCAGTGCAGTGGGTTATCCTAGTTTATATTCAGTTTTGTCAATTTGACCTTCACAGGTCTGTAATTATTGTAATCACAGCCTGCTGAACCTGCTAACCGTCAAAGAATTCCAGTTGGCACCGTTCAACAATAGCCTTTGTAATCGGGATAAAACCATGCCAGAAAGGCTGACTGCTTCACTTGCAGCCTTTTCTGAAGACATTGAATAATAAGGAATAGGTGTCAAGCAATTTACTTCCTAAGAAACTGGCTGTGCAGAGAGTGAACCAACTCTCAGAGAACAGTCACATGGCCAGAATGAGGGCCGCCTCCACTCTGTGGCCGTGATTCCTCCCACGTTGCCCAACATGTGGACAAAGTATCATTTACTTTTCAGATATTCACTTTGAATACCCAGCAGAACCTATGACATTTTCAAAGGTTGAAAAGAATCAATAAAACCACTCAATTTGAGATAGCCCCCAATGCCTTGCCAGTGTAAGGGACTTTCCCCACCAACATCAGAATAATAAGGAAAACTGAATTGAATTACAAGTACGTTAACCTCTCGGTTGCACTGCCTTTTTTTTGGTCTTTGTTTCCTTCCACTGATTGCCACAGATTTATTCTGAATTATCTATGAAATGTTTCTCAACACTTTGGACCAAAATGGACATTAATAAGATTCTGACTAAGATTAAAATAGTCTTTGGTCATGAAACAAACTTTGTGGTTCATGTTTTTGTGAGTGTTTTGGATTTCATAATTTGTTTTAATATGAATTATAAACTAAAAGTTTGTAGTTGCACAATTGCAGAATATAAAGGCTGAAAGAAATTAGAAAATACATGGCCTGTATCCCCCTGCCCTTTTTTTTTGGCCAAAGGACCCCTTTTAACAAGCTAAATCAGCATATAAAATTAGATAAAAGCAGAGCTTCACTAAGCCCAGACACCCAGAATCCCACCTGCTACATGTCCCTTTTATCACCTGTCCTTAAACCAAAGCAGAACTCCAAGGCTCCATGGAACGAAGTTTGAATTCTTGTGGCTTATCCAAGGTTCCAAAGTCTAGAGATAAAAAGGTTTAGCCAAGGTCACCCCTGACTCCTGGAGTCACCTTTCTCTGACCAGCTGAGTCAACAACAAATAAGCACTAAACGTATTGCAATTCCTTATATGAAATGTTTCTCAACACTTTGGACCAAAATGGACATTAATAAGATTCTGACTAAGATTAAAATAGTCTTTGGTCATGAAACAAACTTTGTGGTTCATGTTTTTGTGAGTGTTTTGGATTTCATAATTTGTTTTAATATGAATTATAAACTAAAAGTTTGTAGTTGCACAATTGCAGAATATAAAGGCTGAAAGAAATTAGAAAATACATGGCCTGTATCCCCCTGCCCTTTTTTTTTGGCCAAAGGACCCCTTTTAACAAGCTAAATCAGCATATAAAATTAGATAAAAGCAGAGCTTCACTAAGCCCAGACACCCAGAATCCCACCTGCTACATGTCCCTTTTATCACCTGTCCTTAAACCAAAGCAGAACTCCAAGGCTCCATGGAACGAAGTTTGAATTCTTGTGGCTTATCCAAGGTTCCAAAGTCTAGAGATAAAAAGGTTTAGCCAAGGTCACCCCTGACTCCTGGAGTCACCTTTCTCTGACCAGCTGAGTCAACAACAAATAAGCACTAAACGTATTGCAATTCCTTATTGCTGTTTTTTTCTTTTTCTCCCCCACTGTCTTCATCTGGATCTTACTCCAATAGGCAACTCAGTACTTTCCTTGTGACATTGCATCCAGTGATGCAGGACTAGTGAGACTGGCAGTGTAACTACCCAAAGTAGAGAAAACTTTGGTCAGGAAAAGAAGAAGATGCTCGCAGATCTGATGCCACAAAAATGAGATTCGTTTCTCATGGAGGAATCCCAGTGGACGCACACAATGGCCCACATGTCCAGGAGAGAAATAAGCTCCGCTAAGCCCCTGCTCTCTCACCACCAGAGAGTGGTGTGGTCTGGGCCCATGAGAATATTGCAGACTTGCTTGGTTCTCTGCCTCTGTCAGAAGGTATGGATGATATTCCTGCTTGCTTGGGCCACTCAGATTGTTAACAGTCTCACAAGCATGGTGAGAATGAATCCTCTGGAGATCCTTACACTGTTATCAGGATTTGTCCGTTATCGACTGTCAAGGAAGTTAACAGTTGGGGCCACTGGAACAAGAAAGTTCTAGGCCTGAGTCCAGGAGAGACATTAAACCAGGAGCAGACAGGCATAAACTGAATGAAAAATATCAGGATGGAGAAGCCACATGAAGGACAGAGGCAAAACTCTTATTTATTGATCAACTGTTATGCAACACTCCTTTTGCCAGGCCCCCCCTTTATGCATTTCGAGAGTAAAATAACCAAACATGAGAGTCACTGGCAGTGCCTGGGGTACACAAGGATCACAGAGGAGAAGGCATCCAGCTTCTGGGTTCTGGGTCTGTCTGGCATCATTTACTGCAAAGTCAGTTCAAAGGACGATGGTAGCAGGAAGATGAGGAATGTTAGTGATCCTGAAATTCACAATTCAGAGGCTACAAAGAGAAATTCCTAGGAGAGTCTTGTTTATGTCCCTCAAGAACATTGATAATTAATCAAAGGCAAAAGAGCAGGGTACCCTCAGGTCGCAGCTCTTGGTACATTGTTAAATTAAATGCAACCGACTCCAATATTCTTCCCTAGAGAATCCCATGGACAGAGAGGCTTGGTGGGCTACAGTCCACGGGTCGCAAACAGTCGGACACGACTGAGTGACTTCACTTTCACTTTCAACCTCTAAGGACCAACCAGAACTTGCAATTTGTAAGCCAAATTCAGCACTTTTTTGGGGGGCGTGGGGTGGGATGAGTGAGTCAAGATAAATTGATCTTTGGAATGAGTAAAATCTTCAGTGCTTCTAAAATACCATTTAAGAAGTCAAAAAAAATAAATTATATTATTCTGAGCAAATAGTAGGCTTTATTTATCAACCAAACCTTTCTATGACTATCTAATATCCCAGTTATCCAAAGGGAGCAAATATTTATGAATATCATAGGTAATATAATGTTCTACTTCTAACAGTCCAAAGTCCATATATTAATCACTAACTGGGGCCACTGTGTTTATCTGCCTTATCTCAGAGTGGTGGGCAAGAGGAATGAGGAAAACTGATGTACGGAGTGAGGAGAAAAAATTTAAATACTAAGCCATTCCACTAACAAAATGCTCAAGCTGTCTATCGTAATTTGGGTGCTTGGTGAATCACTGCTTAGCAATTCATGAACCCTGTGGGTGCCTGGAATTCAGTTCTATTGTCCTCATGCTGAATTGCTTTGAAAAAAGGTCACATGAGAGGGAGAGGAAGTTTTGACTTTCACATGCCTGTTATTGCTAAGGAAACCACTTCCTCGGTATTCACAGATTCAGCATGTCTGCAGTTTTGGCTTCCATACAGATTACATTTTGGTGCCACATTAAGAAACAAGGGTGGAGAGTATTTTAAGAAGTCAACTCAACTATGACATGTTCACAGAACAGTAAGAGGAGCCTTCTCAGATGCCTTTCTTTTCAGAAGCACTCTAGGTAAGCCTGGGTGAAGCTTCCAGGATCTGACAGGATGTTTGAGGTTCAAGGAGCACGCCTGTGATGGCTAAAAAACAAATGGGAAGTGAGTACAGCTCTGTTGTGTTTTCTGATTGGCAAGGGCTCTGAATTATCTCCTACTTGTAGTTGTGGACAAAGAAACACGAGAAGAATTACCCTGTTCTAGGACTGAGTGTTCCTTTCCAATTCAAATGGCAATAAGAAATAAAAATGGCTAGTCTTCCAGAGTTAGATTATATAACTTGTCTCCTCTGTTTCTTTGTTTTGCTTTCCTTTTTGTCTTTTAAAGAGAAAAATGGATAAGATGAAGGGACATTTTTAGAATGACTGGGGTTATCAGTGGACCTTATTGCAAATAACAGCTGAACTCAGAAGTGGCTATTTTTGCTCTAGTGGATCTTAACTATTTGGTGACCTCTTTGCTTTTATTTACATTTCTATTTTTAACCCAAAAAGATCTTGTGTAAGCTACCGCTTTGTTTATCATAGACATCCAACTATTTTTAATCCTCTCTGCTGCTAAGAATAATAATTAGGAGCCAGGAGATCACAAATCTTAGATGTCTGGGTTCCATCTGTTTGAATATTCCAAGTTGCTCTTCTAATACTATGATTTACAGTTTTATCTTCTGTCATTTAGTTTTTAACCTTATTCATGAATTATAGGTTCAAAACTCGACTGCATTGTTATTTAGAACAACCTGCAAACAGCTACCCTGTAGTGAACTTATAGTGGAAGCTAAATGGAACGGCAGCAACTATGAAAGAAGCAACTCTCAGTTACAGTAAAGCATAGCATGAGCTGAGCATGTGAGAATTTTAATACTGGAAAACGATAGACTTTATATCAGGTGAATAACTTAAAGTTTTTAAATATGTTGCTTTTGAAATCACAAATTTAATTCATTTTTAACATCTAAGAAAGCTAAATATTTTTGGATTGAGAGAAAAATACACAGAGAGATGTTTATTGAGTTATTTATTGATAACCATCTATGCACACTCTCCAGAAATTCCTCTAAAGCTCTGTCAACTATAAACTGGCCCTTGCCATGAACACTTGCCCTCTACCTCTACAAGGATTAAATCATGTGCTGCTGCAGCTGCTGATTTTCAACACCCCATGAAAGGAGCTCAGGATGGAGAGCAGGAGTGAGGCTCTGGGTTCTGGGAAAAACTCGCAGGAGAAGTCTTCAGATAGCTTGATATTTTTAAGAGCCGATTTCATTGGCTCAATTCTTGTATCTCCTCTTATCTAGAAAAGCACTAAAATCCTTTATGGTGATGACTGTTCCTTATGACTGGCAGAAAGCTTCAGATTGTTAGAAACCTTCTGGAAAAATATGTGGTTGATTGCATGTACTCCTCATTCACTGAAATCACACAGATACTGAGATTTCCTGCTGCCTCTTTGAAACAGTTTCTCAGAGCTATCTGAGGTGTTATCTCCCAGGCTTCAGTCCTCACTTTAGCCCCAAATAAAACTTACCTGGCAACTCTCATAGTGAGCATTTTTTGAAGTTGACACCCTTGATCTTCACATGAACTAAGACTCAGAGAATTTAAGGGAATGCTCAAGTTCACTCACATAGTAAGCAGCAAGGCTAAAAACTCTTGGTCTGTGTCCAGGGTCTGAGCTCTTACTACTAGTGAACTGAAATGAAATACGAAAGTGTTAGCTTCTCAGTCATGTCAGCTCTTCGTGACCTCATGGACTGTAGTCCACCAGGCTCCTCTGTCCATAGCATTTTCTGGACAAGAATACTGGAGTGGGTAGTCATTCCCTTCTCCAGGGGGATCTTTCTGACCCAGGGATCAAATCCTGATCTCTTGCATTGCAAGCAGGTTCCTTACTATCTGAACCACCATGGAAGCCCCTTACTGCTAGTATAGATGTTTACAGAGGGAAAGCCCTTGACATGGACTCATTTGAGTGGCCAAAAGGTTAAAGTAAGGAAACGACCCCACTCTTCTAACCCAGCAAGTGTCTGTGTAGAGCGCATGTCTGGTTCTTTGGAACTTTAAGTCCAGATACTACCATCTTTGGGGTAGGATGAGGGGCATTGCCAGCCTCATTATCCAGGAAAGGAGACCTCGTGGGAGAGAAAGAAGGGAGGTTGGAGCAGAAGACTCCTGGGACACTTGGTGACTCGGTGTGTCTTTGAGTATTGGGTTTATCCCTTATTCCTGCCTCCAGGGACAGACTAGGAATTTGTAAATGATCCCAGTCATGCTGGGGGCAACAAATTGAGGAAGAGAGGCCTCATTTAACTGGAAAAACAAGTTTCATGCTCTGCCTTCCATCTGGTTCCCTCAGTGAAGTCACATCTGATGCTTGTTCTGTCCAAGAGATGGTCCAAGGCTTCTAAGGAAAAAGTCCTGCAGCTGTTGTGTTGAAATAACTTTCAGGCCTGGGAGGCGGTGGCATGTCAGCAAACTGAAACTTAGGTCACTTTCCCTGTAAATGCTCTGCTAGACCAGAAATGCAGGACATCCAGGCAGCTGATCCCAAATGCCAAGCCTTCCAATTGCAAGTGAGTTGGCATCTGTGGCCCTGGCCAATTATTTACTCTTCCTTGTTTGTTAAACTTATAAAAGCTTCCTGCCTTCCACCTCATTTTTCTACAGAGGAAGCTGTAGTTTCACAAAGCGTTCAGGTTCATTTGTATCACCCAAATTGTCTTTAATCATTTCTTTTAATAATTTGGATCTAATCTTAAAGGGAAATCGGGCTTTCCCCTAGCTTCCCACTCTTTGGGCCAAAGAGTAAGATTTCACCAAAGTTTTGGGGTGAATCTGTTGGGAGGACTAAAGCTTCAAGGTCAGATAACTTCAGGCCATGAAGTTATCTTTCTTTCATGCCAAAGTGAGAAAAATCAATCTCTTTCTCTCTCTCTACCTCTTTTTATTTCCTTCCGTTCTTCTTTTCTTTTTTCCTTAGAAAGCACTGTCTCAAAGCATCTCAAAAATATTGCCCCCACTCTTCCTATCATGACTCCAGGCAGTCACCATCCTGGGTTACAGTACTGATGGCCACAATTAAATGCAAACATTAACAAAACACCTGGATGGAGAGACCAAGCCCAACTTGGTGAAATGGCAGCAGCCTCATCCAGCTGCTGAAGCCAAGTCTTGGAGTTATTCTTGATTCTCTCATTTCTCCATTCAATTGAACATTCGGAGATGCCAAAATCCATATGAAAACATCCCAAACCTGCCTTCTTCTCTATATCACTGTGAGCTTGTACCATCCCAGCTGTCCCCATACTATCTCCTCTTAATTCCTCCACATGTCAGTTAGGGGGAGGTTTTTGCAACTTCATAAGAGAATATAACTTCTGTTTACACTCCTCTTTTGCCCTTGCACTGTGTTTAAAATAAATCCTAAACTTCTACATGTGGGCGAAGTCACTTCAGTCATGTCAGACCCTTTGCAACCCTATGGACTGTAACCCACCAGGCTTCTCTGCCCATGGGATTCTCCAGGCAAGAATAATGGAATGGGTTGCCATTTCCTTCCCCAGGGGATCTTCCCAACCCAGGGATCGAACTCCCATCTCTTAATTCTTCTACACTGGCAGGCAGGTTCTTTACTACTAGCGCCACTTGGGAAACCATTAGAGTGACTTGTAAAGCCACACATGATCTGAAACTGCCCACCCTTGAAAGTTTCCTTCTGTTACTGTTCCTTCAACTGCCCAGTTCAGCCCCGGCTCTGGACTTTCAAAGTTTCCCCAGACACATCCAGTTCCTCCCACTCACGGGCCTTCTCACACATTGTCCTCCTTCCTTGTCTTTGGGTGGCTGGCTCCTTGCCATTCTGGTTTTACTTTCAATGTGATCAGTTTAGAGAGGATTTTGCCAGCCTCCCTGCTAAAGTGGCTGAGCTTTCGTGGGAGGTTGCATCATGCTGGAAGGTGGGCTTCAGGAAAGCAGGCCCTTCTCTGTCCCAGTCACTATGCTGTACCCACAGCCTACAAATGTACGAACAGTCCTGGGAGGAGCTCACTGGGTTTGATGAAATGAGAAAGAAGCTTGTTATTAGCTGTTATTATTGAGTTCAACTCAGATTACCATGCCCCCTAAGCCGAACTCTGGGGAGGCCAAGGCCAGGGTGTGGGGGTTGCAGAAAATTGAATCAAACTCCTTCTGGTCCACATGATGTGATTGTTTCTACCTTAGAACTTACCATGACACAGTCTCAACTATAGCTGTTAACTCACTGTTTACACTGACCAGCCAGAATTGGTCAGGTTAGGGTGGGGTCAAAACACACAACCCCCAAATGTCTCAGGGACTTGAAATAATCAAAACTGATCTTTTTTTGTGTGTGTGATATATGTGTTCATCATTTCTGCTTCTTGTAGGGCCTCAGGGACCAAACTAGATGGAGGACTCATGATTTGGAAGTTGGGGCAGCTGAAACAGAGGGAGATGAGGGTGAGTTGTCTCCATCAGATGTGACATAGGTCACCTCACACCAATTTTATGAGGACGTAAACATTCAGACCGTAGCACAGAGGTAGGAAGTTGGAGGGCAGAATTTGAGAGAGGTTGGGATGATCACCCCCATCCTGAAGCTCCATCCCTGACCTTGTTTTCCTTGCAGGGATTCCTAGCTCTGTGGCCCTGGGTTCTGTCTCGAAACCTTTCCTCTGTGGCTTCAGACCCCACCAGGATCTTGCCAGGGGAACCCTCCTTCAGTCCTTTGGGCCTTGGCTTGGTGTAGGTTTCCTGTTGCTGCTGATCTATAAGAACCTCATCATCCCTAACTGATACCTTCACTCTTGTGTCAACATAAACCATCTCCTTGTCTGTTCCCTGTAGTTAAAGACTTTGTGTCTTTCATCTGCTTCCTGCCAAACTGAGTAATACATCATCTGACCTGTAGGGTTCCAAACAGCTGTACGCATCCCCACCCACCATTCTTCCCTTCACATATTTCTTAGATGTGTCTAATTTCTCAGCTGTCTTACTTCTATGCCTTTCTCTTTCTGTTCACTCTATTGGCTGACAAAAGCACAATGTGAGAGTTGTGAGTTAAGGTTTTTGGGGGACAAAATGAAGGCTATATGTAGCTTGGGAGACAACATTTCAGATAGCTCTGAGAAATTGCTTCAAAGAGGCAGGGGCGAAGGTCAGGATATACGCAATTTTGGTGAAGGGGGAGTACATGCAACCAACCACATATTTTTTGCAGAAGATTCCTGGTAGTCACAAGGAATAGTCATCACCATGAAGAATTTTAGGGCATTTCTAGATATGAGAAGATACAAGAACTGGACTCATAAAATCAGTTCCTGAAAATATCTATCTACAAACCTGTTCTGCCAGTTTTCGCCAGAGCACAGAGTGCCTCATTTCCGCTCTCCACCCTGAAACCCTTTCAGAGGGTGTTGAAGGTCAGCGGCTACAGCAGCACACGATGGCAAGTGCTAGTTTGTAGGTGACAACTGTTAGAACTTTGGGCTGTCGATAGTTGGTCCAGCTGAGAGTACTTACTGTTTTGTTTTTTTTTAACTTTATTTGAACTCCCAAACATGAACCGCCCCCCCCCACCTCCCACCCCACATCGTCCCTCCGGATCATCCCCATACACCAGC
>SJYX01016236.1:112790-126392 GCA_006410675.1 Oreotragus oreotragus
GCTGGACGCCTTGGTCAAGGTGCCTCAGGTGTGGTTTCTCCTTTGGCCTCTGTCCTTGGCTCAGGAGGCTGCCTTCTCACTGTGGCCTCCCCTGGCCTCTTCCCTCAGCAC
The DNA here is from genome assembly GCA_006410675.1 of Oreotragus oreotragus. Lineage (NCBI taxonomy): Eukaryota > Metazoa > Chordata > Mammalia > Artiodactyla > Bovidae > Oreotragus > Oreotragus oreotragus. Next base: position 112,902 of record SJYX01016236.1, read on the forward strand.
CCTTGGCTTCTGCATCTTCCTCTTCTTGTAAGGACACTAATTTTACTGGATGAGGGCCCCGCCCTAACGGCATCATTTTAGCCTAATCACCTTTCAAAACTCCAGTGTAAACTAGGGTTGAATTGGTTTTGAGGTTCTTGGAGTTGAGAACCTTAGCATATGAATGTGGGTTGGGGCACAATCCAGCCCACTAGATACACTACTGCTACAGGCAGAATCTTAATTGACTTTTGTGCTTCAAAGCTTTTAGCTTCATCTTTCACCTGCTGGAGCAAGGAAGCTGTGTCTTCTAACACTGAAGGTTCCTAGATTTCTGAACAATTCTGCCTCTCTTTTACAGTGGTTTGCGAATGGCTTGATTGTTTTCAAGATCTCCTTCTCTGGTGCCTTGTGAAAGACCTCCAATTGGTAATCAACACATCCCACTAATACTGCTTCTAATCTTTTTTCCCTAGAACTACTTTTTCTGTCTGTCATGTTTTTACCAGTAACAGTTTTACCAAAATTTTGGGAAAACACAGCAAAGTACACCAAATCAGTCAATCCTAAAGGACATCAACCATGAATGTTCTTTGGAAGGATTGATGCTGAAGCTGAAGCTCCAATATTTTGGCCACCTGATGCAAAGAGCGGCTCACTGGAAAAGACCCTGAAGCTGGGAAATATTGAGGGCAGGAGGAGAAGGGGGTGACAGAGGATGAGATGGTTGAATGGTATCACCAACTCAATGGGCATGAGTTTGAGCAGGCTCTGGGAGATAGTGAAGAATAGAGAATCCTGGAGTGCTGCAGTCCGTGGGGTCACAAATATTCAGACACAACTTAGTGACTGAATGACAACAAAAATCCCAACCACATGGATGACCAGTGTTCTGGACCCAGAGGCTTGCTGCCCATCATCCAGCCCTTGGCCACGCCATCTATTTTAGGCTTATCAGCTATGGTAGCACTCCATATCAGGGCTCCGATGTCAGTACTTGCCAAAACAGACCAATTTTACCACAAAATCTTCGGATTCACTTCTGCTTATGCTGCCTGTCTGCCTGTTTGATATTTGGAACCTAGTGGGCACTCAGGAATCCTCAGTGATAGAGTGACCACTCTCTTGTCATGCCAGGAGGATAAGAGAGCCCTTGGCCCTTGACACCTCTTCTTATATAGGGTACAGATCACTTTTTAATGCTTCATTGACCAAGGTATGTCAAATGAGTGCTTTTTGAATTTTAAGGGGGCAGGCAATGCCTGTCCTATCTCATGCTTGGAGAGAGAACCAGAAATTCTTGGTGAACAGCACTCATGGTTACTATTCAGTGTCAATTCTTAAGAGCTGGGATTTAGTTTTGGAAGTTAACCAACTACTTGGTGGGGAAAGAGCAATTGGGGATTATCTGTGGCAAAAATTGTGGGTCCTTGACGCTACTTTTGTTTTCTGATCACCTTGCCACAATTTCCTCCAACATATGTGTGTGCGTGCACACACACACACACACACACACACACACACACACACACACACACACACACACACCATAGCCACTCCCTTCTCTAACGCCACAGAATTACACAGTCAGCTTCTCCAGTGGCAGCTGGCTGTCATGTGTCATTTGGTAATATCCATACCTTCTCTTTCTTGCTGTAAATGACGTCTGCAGAGGCTGTGTTAAGGGAGTCAGGTGTAACCTCTTTGGCATTATGGTGCTTGTGATGCACATGATATGCACCTCATTCCCTTCACAATGCATTTGAAAATGAAGTCATATTTAAGTTTGTCATTTCTATAAAGCAAGAAAGATAGTTACTGTCATGTGCTGCCAAGCAGACTGGCAGATGCCACTAACAAATGGGAAAGCATTCTCCTCTGCTTCATTATTTCCATAAAAACAAACTCTTTTGGTTATCATTTCTGAAATAGAATATAAACCTAATTCTAAATGACAAAAGAAAAAATACAGTAGCTGTCAAATCCCAATGCAGTGTGTTTCTAGACGTTAGTGAATAAGTGAAGTGAATCACAGTTCCTCACATTCAGAAGAGGACTGATAATCTGAGGTACCCATTAAAGTGGTTTCCAGCCTGAAGTAGACAGGGATCACTAACAATGCACTGAACAGTGGGACCAGGTAGGAAGCACCCAGTGGGAAATGTGCACGCAGTTAGATGGTTTTGATTTGATATAGCCTTTTCTCAGAAGCTACGCTGAGAATAAATGATTTTGTTTCAAGTTTCTCTCCAGTGAATCCACCCATCTTTTCTGAGGCAAACTGATTTTTCTAAAATACAAGTCTGATCATGTTGTCAATGAATCAGCTCTGGGACCAAGTTACCATCAGGAAAGAGTCTGCCCCATGGCCCCTGAGCCTGCAGTCATGACCTCTCTAAGCCAGTCACCCAGGGGAGCCCTTCTGGCTGCTGCTTGGCAGTGTCAAAGCTACACTCGAATTGCCTCTGCTGCCAATTCCCATTTGTTTGTTCTCCATCCAGGCCCCAGACTCCTTACCTCCCAGCCTTTTCCAGCCTCGCTCTTCTGCATTAGCTGCATGGTTATTTCCTGACTGTATTTTTTTTTCTGTTAAAATTTGCTCTGAGCTCTGTCTTGGCAAGCTCTGACTGCTGCTTGCTTCCTGGCTGCTGACTCACTGATCTGCTCTGTCCTTTGCTATGGGGGACCCTCCGGATTCTTGACCATGTGGCCTCCTGCCTCACTGGGACTCCTGGCACCAGGATGTCCTCAGTTCTGACTCAACCAGACACTTTCCTCATTTTTCCGAGCTCCTTTGCCGGTGTACTGCTTTACTCGACAATCCTAGGTAGGTCAGGTGGGGTTTCTCTGGTGGCTCAGCTGGGAAAGAATCTGCCTGCCATGTGGGAGACCTAGGTTAAATCCCTGGGCTGGGAAGATCTCCTGGAGAAGGGAATGACCCCTCACTCCCGTATCCTTGCCTGAAGAATCCCATGGACAGAGGAGCCTGGCGGGCTACAGTCCACGGGATCACAAACAGTCGGACTCGACTGATGTGACTTAGCATGCAAGTTGCCCTTTTGGCTGGTGAATGGGGAAACTAACTGACATGCTCCAGTTTTTCATCCAACAAGTGATGCTTAATAAGAGGTGAGATTGGAACTCAGGTCCCCCAAAGCCCAAGGCCTCAGCCTCTAAAGCTGTGCTGCTGGAAGACATGCACCTTTTCACAAGTGCTTTAGGTAGGGGATGAAGATGGCAAGGGTGTTACTTTGGTGTTCTTGTACAAATGAAAGCAGATAAGAATTTTACATCTGGAGACAGATTGGTAGGGGACAGTTCGGGGATCATAGATCGAAGTGTGTGCATGCTTGCTTAGTCGCTCAGTCATGTCCTAGTCTATGTGACCCTATGGACTGTAGAATGCCCTGTTTCTCTGTTCATGAGACTCTTCAAGCAAGAATACTGGAGTGGGTTGCCATTTCCTCCTCCAGGGAATCTTCCCAGCTCAGGGATTGAACCAGCATCCCCTGCATTGGCAGGTGGATACTTTTACCACTGTGTCATCCGGGCTTCCTAAACATTTCCAAGTAAAGTAGTCCTACTCCACTTGGGTATAGAGCCACTTTGACCTCAAGCAGAAGTCAACATTTTGTCTGCAAATAGTCAGAAAGTAAGTATTTTAGGCATTATGGGCCACATATGGTCTTTTGCATATTCATTAAAAAAACCCATTAAATATGTAAAAGCATTCTTAGCTCAGAGGTCCTATAAAAATAGGCTATGAGTCACATTTGTCCCAGTTTGTTACCATTGACTGATGTCAAGGTGGCCCTCAAAGATTATGCCTTAATCTGAGGAAGGTCCTCCATGGGGTTCCAAGTGGGAATTTAGCCCTCATGTTCTAAAGCGCCCATTGTACCATTGTATGATCTGAATCAGCTGCTCTTAGAAAGGTACTTGTTATGTTAGAACTGAGTAAATACTCACTCAAAACATTTTTATGTTCTGAGGTTCAGCTGACAAGCTCTGGCTGGTAGCACATGCAACCACACACTTATTCACTGAGCAGTCATTAACCAGGCACGAACGTATGTGCTCAGTGTTGTGTTATGTGATGTGACAGCTGAGATGAGTGAGATACAGATTTTCCCTCAAACACATCACCCTGAGTGGACTACAGGAGATGCTGAAAATGATTTCTGAAGTCATGCTCGGGCAGAAACAACATGATGATCCTAATAAGTATTGCATTGTCATGAGTGTGATATCTTTGCCGTAAAATGAGCACTTGTTTTTCTCCACAGGACTGTGTGATTTGTGCTGTGCAGACCTGCTGACATTTTGTGGGATCACAAAGAGTCAGACACAACTTAGCAACTGAGCAACAATAAAAGCTATGGACAGTTGTCTGAGAAATAAAATGACCCCATGGCAGTACCCATCCACAGACAGACGGGCGAGAGTCAGTCCTTGCCTAACTATGAAACTTTGGGCAATTATTGATTTTGCTTTTGGCCATGCCATGCAGCACGCATGATCTTCCCTGACCAGGGATCAAACCCAAGACCTCTGCATTGGAAGCATGGAGTTTTTAACCACTGGACCACTGGGGAATTCCTCAATCTTTCTGAGATACTTTTCACCATAAGATGGAGAAGATATAAGACCCACTTCAGTGAACAATGGTGTAAATTTAAATGAAAAAAAAAATCACATAAAGCCTTTAGGGGTAATACTTTATATGTAGCAAAAGCTCAACAGAATGCATTATTAATGCTATTTTTGGACTACGTCCCATGGTTTCAGGGGTGTCATAAACAAGTTCTTAATCTCATTAAAGTCAGATCCATGTATATGTGAATATTAAGTGTGCCCACAGAAAAGACACACCTGCAGTGTTTGTCTAATTGCTTTGGACTCCTCAGAGCACTGGATGGAGCTATGGAGGGTAAAACATACCTAATTAGAGAATCTACAAATCCTGAATAGGTGCCATATTTAGAGGGATGGTTTGACTTCTCAATACAATAAACTGGCGGAGGAAGATGGGGAAGGGGGAGAGGAGGAGCATCACTTCAGCACATTCCAGACTTTAACTTGAGAGATTCTTCATGCAGAGAAATTTCTCTCCTTGTTCTGGATTCTGAAGTAAGAAATAACACAATCAAGCCTTAGGGAACACTTGTTTTGTACCAGGCTTTGATCACTTAATCCTTGCACAGCCCTATGAGAGTGGGGATATTATATCGCTCACATTTTAGATAAAGGACAACTGGAAGCACAGATGGTCCCCGTAACTTGCCCAAGGTCATATGGCTGGGGCAATGGTAGTCTGAAATGGCAACCCACTCCAGTACTCTTGCCTGGAAAATCCCATGGACGGAGGAGCATAGTAGGCTATAGTCCATGGGGTTGCAAAGAGTCGGACATGACTGAGAGACTTCACTTCACTTCTTCACGTTTACTTCAGCCCTTATTTCCAATGCCCTACTACAGGGCTGCATTGTAGAAAGAGTTTGTGAGTCACATATGCAAATAAAATGCTTTCATAGTCACATTTCAAAAAAGGAAACAGATACCATGAAGTTTTAAAATTTATTTGATTGAAGGATAATTGATTTACAATGTTGTGTTAATTTCTGCTGAACAGAAAAGTGATTCATTTATATATATACGTGTGTGTGTGTGTCTCTCTGTGTGTGTGTATGTATTAGGTTTCCCACGTGGCACTAGTGGTAAAGAAAATCTGCCTGCTAATCAGTTCAGTGGAGTTCGGTCATTCAGTCATGTCCAACGCTTTGCGGTCCCATGGACTGCAGCATGCCGGGCTTCCCTGTCCTTCACCATCTCCCAGAGCTTATGCAAACTCATATCCATCAAGGCAGTGATGCCGTCCAACCATCTCATCCTCTGTTGTCCCCTCCTCTGCCTGCCTTCAGTCATTCTCAGCATAAGGGTCCTTGCCAATGAGTCAGTTCTTCGCATCAGATGGCCAAAGTATTGGAGTTTCAGCTTCAGCATCGGTCCTTTCAATGAATATTCAGGTCTAATTTCCTTTAGGATGGACTGGTTGGATCTCCTTGCAGTCCAAGGGACTGTCAAGAGTCTTCTCCAACACCACAGTTCAAAAGCATCAATTGTTTGGCATTTAGCTTTCCTTGTAGTCCAACTCTCACATCTGTGCATGACTACTGGAAAAACCATAGCTTTGAGTAGATGGACCTTTGCTGGCAAAGTAATGTCTCTTTTTTAATATGCTGTGTAGGTTGGTCATAGCTTTTCTTCTAAGGAGAGTCTTTTAATTTCATGGCTGTAGTCACAATTTGCAGTGATTTTGGAGACCAGAAAAATAAAATCTGTCACTGTTTCCACTGTTTCCCCATCCATTTGCCATGAAGTGATGGGACCAGATGCCATGATCATCATTTTCTGAGTGTTGAGTTTTAAGCCAGCTTTTCACTCTCCTTTTTCACTTTCATCAAGAGGCTCTCAGTTCTTCTTTGCTTTCTGCCATAAGGGTGGTATGATCGGCATATCTGAGATTATTGATATTTCTCCTGGCAATCTTGATTCCAGCTTGTGCTTCTTCCAGCCCAGCATTTCTCATGATGTGCTCTGCATATAAGTTAAATAAGCAGGGTGACAATATACAGCCTTGACATACTCCTTTCCCAGTTTAGAACCAGTCTGCCGTTCCATGTTCGGTTTTAACTGTTGCTTCTTGAACTGCATACAGATTTCTCAGGAGGCAGGTCAGGTGGTCTGGTATTTCCATCTCTTTAAGAATTTTCTAGTTTGTTGTGATCTACAGTCAAAGGCTTTGGCATATTCAATAAGGCTGAACTAGATGTTTTTCTGGAACTCTCTTGCTTTTTCAATGCCCTAGCAGATGTTGGCAATTTGATCTCTGATTTCCCTGCCTTTGCTAAATCCAGCTTGAACATCTAGAAGTTCACGGTTCATGTATTGTTGAAGCTTGGCTTGGAGAATTTTGAGCACTACTTTACTAGCAAGTGAGATGAGTACAATTGTATGGTAGTTTGAACATTCTTTGGCACTGCCTTTTTTCGGGATTGGAATGAAAACTGACCTTTTCCAGTCCTATGGCCACTACTGAGTTTTCCAAATTTGCTGGCATTCGAATGCAGCACTTTCACGGCATCATCTTTTAGGACTTGAAATAGCTCAACTGGAATTCCATCACCTCCACTCGCTTTGTTCATAAGATGCTTCCTAAGGCCCACTTGACTTCACATTCCACGATGTCTGTCTCTAGGTGAGTGATCACACCATCTTGATTATCTGGGTCATACAGACTTTTTTGATATAGTTTTTCTGTGTGTTCTTGCCACTTCTTAATATCTCCTGCTTCTGTTATGTCCATACCATTTCTGTCTTTATTGTGCCCATCTTTGCATGAAATATTCCCTTGGGATCTCTAATTTTCTTGAAGAGATCTCTAGTCTTTCCCAATCTACTGTTTTCCTCTGTTTCTTTGCATTGATCACTGAGGAAGGCAGTGATCTCTCCTTGCTATTCTTATCTCTCCATGTTGTTCTTTGGAGCTCTGCATTCAGATGGCTCTATCCTTTTTTTCCTTTGCCTGTCACGTCTCTTCTTTTCTCAACTATTTGTAAGACCTCCTTAGACACTCATTTTCCCTTTTTGCATTTCTTTTTCTTGAGGATGGTCTTCATTGCTGCCTCATGTACAATGTCACGAACTTCTTTCCTTTGTCCTTCAGGCACTCTATCATATCTATTCCCTTGTATCTATTTATTAGGGATTTAATTTAGGTCATATCTGAATGGTCTAGTGGTTTTCTCTACTTTCTTCAATTTAAGTTTGAATGTCACAATAAGGAGTTAACGTCTGAGTTACAGTCATTTCCTGGTCTTGTTTTTGCTGACTGTATAGAGCTTCTCCATCTTCAGCTACAAAGAATATAATCAGTCTGATTTCGGTATGACCATCTGGTGATGTCCATGTGTAGAGTCTTCTCTTGTGTTGTTGGAAGAGCTTGCTTGCTATGACCAGTGCATTCTCTTGGCAAAACTCTATTAGCCTTTGCTCTGCTTCATTCCACACTCCAAGGCCGAACTTGCCTGTTACTACAGGTATCTCTTGACTTCCTATTTTTGCATTCCAGTCCCCTATGATGAAAAGGATATTTTTTTTGGATGTTAATTCTAGAAGGTCTTGTAGGTCATCATAGAACCTTTCAAGTTCAATTTTTTTTTTATCATTAGTGGTTGGGGCATAGACTTGGATTCCTGTGATATTGAATGGTTTGCCTTGGAAATGAACAGAGATCATTCTGTCATTTTTGGGACTGCATCCAAGTACTACATTTTGAACTCTTTTGTTGACTATGAGGGCTACTCCATTTCTTCTAAGGGAGTCTTGAAATTAATTTTAATCATATGTTTAAGTTAACCATTCAATATGTAATCACAGAAAAGAGTCTTTTCTCATATGCCCTGAGTTAGCACTTCTGCATGACTCTATTAGGACCTTTCAAGTGGTCAGGAGCCACTTGCAGCTGGTGGTATCCACAGCAGGAAACAACCCTGTATTCACTCAGTCGGAGTTACTGAACTCTGTATTTGTATCTCTATGTTTACATAATCTTTATTCCTTTTGCTTTGACATATTCAAACCAGAAAGATTCTGAGTACTGAAAGTGAAAAGAAGTTATGAAAAAAAGGAATAAAGAAAGCAATGATAATAAGGTCATTGCTCGGCAATTTCTAACACCTAGGAAAGCTATGGTCTTCGGTGACTTCTGTCAGATTGCTCAAATATTTTGAGTTCAACTGCATGCCCATTTAAGAACATAAGGTTCATTTATTATGTTTCCCCCTTGGCCAAGCAGGAATCTAAAAATACACTCTTAAGTTGTGAGGTTTGACCAAACTCTTTATATAAATATCCGTTTGCAGTTGTTGTTTTAGCAAAAGAAAAAGCCAATCTCCTGTCTTTGGGTTCTGAAAACTTTAGGAAACTGATTTTTCCCCTAAGCACTTCCTTCCTCTAAACCACGTACAGACTGAAAAAAAGGAAGTGAAAATCAGATTTTATTTTATTTTTTTTCCTACAAGAGGACAGAAAAGACAGTCCCTCCCCCACATGACTGACATTCTTTTGCCATTTCCCCTCCCACCACCAAATCCCAAATGATGATTAGAGGATGGAAAATTGGCCCCTTAATATAAAGCTTCACTCTGTAAACTGAACCCTGGGGAATGTTGGCCTCAGGAATCATATCTCATCTGATGGGTATGGAAGGGCCTATGGGGAATCACCATGTCACATAGGTCCCTTTTTGTGTTTCAGGCAATCTTTTCCCAACATTGGACAAACAGCAGACAAGAGCAGACAGTAAGTGCTTGTTCAATTAAAAAATTTTTAATTAAATGGAGTAAATTCAAGAAAAATTTCTGTGGATAAGTATAAAAGAAAAGCAGTTTACTATTTCTACAGACACTAATGGAAACACAACTAACTCCCAGAAGTTCTTCCTTGACCTGTCTTCATGTGAAATTTTAATATGAATAAAATATAAAAACTAACTATAAAATAAAGATAAAATAATATGCAGAAGAATATTTATAAAATTTTGTTCAAGGGGAAGATTTTAAGGTAGTAGATATGAAACTTGGAAACTTGGAAAACACAGTCTCCCTATATACATATATGTGCATTATATATGTAGTATTTAGTATATAGCTTATGCAAAACAGTGAATTGGGAAAATTGTATACAATTAAAATACTATCAGAAGACATAACAAGTTGCTATTCCTAATATACAAATGGCCATTAAAAGGAAAGACAAGCTATAAATTAAAAAAAAGAAAAATGACCACAAACATTTTCTTCCTCACTAGTGAATCAGAGGTACAAAGTATACAAAAATCAGATGAAAATGTTAATGCATCACTTAAGCAAAACAAGCAAACAAAAAAGTAATATCATCCAACTACAGTGAAATAGGTCAGCCATCCAGCTGCTGGGGATGTGAATTGCTTGAATAAATAGAATAGACTTCACAGTGATTTCTGGTGAATAATACCTAATAGCATTAATGTCAGCTGTCTGAACTTAAAACATTTTAGCAAAGTATCTTTCAAAACTGTGTGTAGGGCAAAGTGAAGCCATATTGATTATTATAGTCATTTGTCCTTCCGTGCATGCTCATTTGTGTTCAGCTCTTTGCAATCTCATGGATTCTAGCTACCCAGACTCCTCTGCCCTTGGGATTATCCAGACAGGAATACTGGGGTGGGATGCCATTTCCATTTCAAGGTATATGTCCTTATAGAGAAAAACAAATATCATATGATATCATTCACATATAGAATCTAAAAAAAATACAAATGAATTTGCTTCCAAAACAGAAATAGACCTACAGATGTAGAAAGCCTAGGGGAAAGGTTTACCAAAGGGGAAAGGGTTAGGAGGGATAAATTATGAGTTTGGGATTAACATATATACACTACTATGTATAAAATAGATGAACAACAAGGGTCTACTGTATACTGCAGGAAACTGTACTTGGGAAAAGTATCTGAAAAAAGTATATATAAAGAATATGTATATATATAGATATTTATATATAACTGTATCACTGTGTTGTACACTTGAAACTAACACATTGTAAATCAACTATATGCCAATAAAATCTGAAAAAAGAGCAAAAAACCTATATGTCCTTATGCATTTTTATAAATATAAATTGATACTAACCAGCTGGATAATTTGCCTTATCCTGTAACTTTCAATTGCCTGTGTGGCTACTTTGCTGACGGAGCAGGAGCAGGAGGCACAGGGCTGGCTTTGGGCCAGAGCTGCTCAGGATCTCCGTCTGTCTCCTCCGTCCCTTCCGCGCGGCAGTGGCTGGCAGACTGTTGCTGCTGACGGTACAGAAGGAGGAAGCTTCCTGACGCCATCAGCCTGGGCTGAGAGAGCAAAGGAAACCTTCACTGTATTACACTACTAATATGTGAGAGTCAATCTGATCACCGTGTTCTAGCCTAACTGGACATACAAAACCTAACTAAAATAACAGTACAGATAGTACTTTTAGGGACTATAGAACTTACATATTCTCTCTGGAGTTATGTATATAACACACACACACATATATATGTATATATCATCTTAAGGTCTCTTCCTTGACAAAAATTGTACAAATATTCTTCCACACATTCTTTTGATTTTGTCTGTATATTTAGTTTTTACATTTTACCCATATTAAATTTCATTTAAAGCAGTCAGATGCATGGGACACAAAATAGCGTCCTCGATTGGATGAAATATTATGAATAATTTGGAATTCATTTTTAGATCTTATATCACTTTAAGGTTATTGCTGAGTAAATACATCATCACTCATCTGTAATTACACTTGCTAGCCGAGTGCCAGGCAATGGTCCTGAAAACAATCACCGTTAACGAGGACATTAAGGTACCCAAAGCCTGTTTGTTTACCATCAACAAGGAAAACCACACACTAGGAAATGTCATTCAGTCTCAGCTGCTAAAGGCCCCACAGGTGCTGTTTGCCGGCCACAAAGTCCCTCACCCCTTGCAACCCAAGACCGTCATCCATGTTCAGAGTGCCCTGGACTGCACCCCCAGGAGGCCCCCACCTGTGCCATCACAGACCTCACCAGGGAGCTCTCCCTGCTGGAGGAGCAGGTCTGAGTGGCCATCAAAGTTCAGCAAGGAAGAAATGAATGGTGGACTGCATCCGGCCCTTTTCCGGGCACTAGGTGGACGAGAACGCTTTTTTTAACCATGAGCCTCCTTGTAGAGATACCAGTGAGTTTCTCACGCCTGGCACTGATGCATCCTATATACAGAGTCTGTTTCATAAATTGCAGCTGAAGAGGACCCAGCTGTGGGCTGAAGCAGAGGTAACTTCAGAGCAAAGGACCATCAGTTCAGTGGAGGTAGAGGACCTGTTCTGAAGCTACTCTGGGGCCTCGTTTCAGAGTGGACTGGCCCAGTGACCCCAGATATCTCTCTGTGAGGGTGGTGGGAACAAACTTGTCCTGGACCAAAACTGGAAACCTGGGGCTGCCAGCCCGCATCTCAAGCAGAGGAAAGCCGAAAACCTATGTGCTTCCAAGAGTCTCTGCTCCGGAAGCTGCAGTTGCTGGGCCTGCCTGCCTCCCTCAGGGTGGGGACACCCAATGGTCCCACAAACAGCTTTCCCCAGGCTTCTTTTGCATAGTAGAGTTTCATAAAAATAACAGTCACCAATAAAAATCAATCAATCAAGCTACTTCTTGTGCCTCTTCTGAACATCTTGTCCTGACCAACGCTCTATTCTTTGGAATTCTTACCTGGTTTCATGTTCTTCCCCTTCACCTCTCCCATGGGATGTGGTCCTCAGGCATCACTTTTGGATCCCTTGATCACTATTCTCAGACTGTGACCCATGGATGATTCACCTTTTTCCGGCTCCAGCCTTGGACTAAGGGGCCTGGAGCCTCTGCACAGTGTGAAGCCTCTCACTGATTCTCTTGGTGTATTTCCTTGGATGCCACAGTCATTCAACCCCAAAACCTCAGCAGGGGGCTGGGGAGAAGGTCAACACCCTTTGATGGAGAAAGCAACAGAGAGGGAAAGGCAACATCAGATCTTCTTCCGAGATTAATAACCCAACATCAAAATACATTGTGGAAAATCTACAAATGCTTACACTATTAAGCATGTTGGACTTTTCATGGTTCCTGGATTCCCAAGTGAACAAAGCTTGAAAAGTTCCTGTTAATACGTTCATTATTAACAAATAGGTAACTTTTAACCTAGAATACTTAATTTTACAGACTCGGTTAGATTGTGTGGAAGCCTCCAGCTAATACTTTGGGATCCTGTTGGGAATCATCATTCCATGGAGGTATGTTTCTCTGGAGAGCTAGGATTAATTCTATTTCACTAATTTGTCTTTATGGAGATACCATGTAATTTTTTCCTTAGTGAAAATTAGCTGAAGTTGGACCAAAATAAATCTTAAATATTCATCATCTAGAGAATTGTTACATGAATTATTTTTTTCACCTGTGTTATGTAATCTCATGCAACTATTAAAATAAAAACTAGAAAGACAAGTTCAATATATGGAAGATTAGCAGGAAATAATGGTATGAGAAAGAGCAGAACGTGGTGTTTTCTTTTCTAAAATCACACCCTGAACAGGGAATTCAGTTATGTAGCTATTTTGAATTCAGGTTGATCAATGATTATTCTTCATGTCTGGATGGGCTTTCAAAGGCAGGTGCTGTTGGGGGCTTTGTCTCCACGGAAACTTGAACAGCTTTCCCAGAGAGGCAGTAGTTGAACACAAGGAGTTCATGGATGGTCCCAATCCCCCAGCCTCACAATAGACATGGAGAGAGGGAGGGGGCGGTGCAAGGGATGTGTGTGGCCATTGGGAAGTTTACCAGACAGAGGTCTTGAAGCAACTTGGTGTAGAGGCACTGCTGAAAGTTAGGGAGGGGATGGAGGTGGGGGTGGGAAG
>SJYX01016236.1:128333-145307 GCA_006410675.1 Oreotragus oreotragus
AAGGCAAAAGTGGGGGTGATGGGGGACTCCATTTTGAGCACTATATTTAGAAACTACCATTTGGTACTTACTTCAAGCACAACTTCTTATAGTCTTTTCCTCCAGTAACCAAGCTCTTGTGCCAAATTTGGAGTAAAATCGAAAACCAAAATTAAGTCAAAGAATGAGCTGAACAGTTTGTGTGTGGGTTTATGTGTCTGTGTGCATGTGTATGGGGGGTTATAATGTAAAGAAGGTAAAGTTTTCTGTTCTGTGTTGGGTTTTTTTTTTTTTTTACTAAGTTATTTTGAAATACAGTTGCTTTACAATATATTAGTTTCTACTGTACAGCAAAGTGAATCAGTTACATGTATACATATACCTCTCTTTTAAAGATTTCCTTCCCTTTTAGGTCACCAGAGAGCACTGAGTAGATTACTCGTGCTATACAGTAGGTTCTCATTAGTTACCTGTTTTATAATATTAATGCACAGTAGTGTATATAGGGGGCTTCCCAGGTGGCGATAGCAGTAAAGAAGACGCCTGCTAATGCTGGAGACATAAGAGATGCAGTTTCAGTCCCTGGGTAGGGAAGATCTCCTGGAGGAGGGCATGGCAATCCACTTCAGTATTCTTGCTTGGAGAGTTTCAAGGACAGAGGACTATGGTGGGCTATAGTCCATAGGGTCACAAAGAGTCAGACACAGCTGAAGCAACTGAGCAGGCACACTCATAGTGTATATATGTCAATCCCAATCTCCCGATTCAATCCCACTTTCCTTCCCCTCTTGGTTTCCACAAGTTTGTTCTCCATGTCTGTGTCTCTGTTTCCGCTTTGCAAATAAGATCATTTGTACCATTTTTCTGATCCACATACGAGTCACATTATACCGTATTTGTTGTTCTCTTTTTGGCTTACTTCACGCTGTATGAGAGTCTCTTGGTCCATCCACATCTCTGCACTATTTCATTTCTACATCTTTGGGCTTCCCAGGTGACTCAGTGATAAAGAATCCATTCACCAATGCAGGAGATACAGGAAATGTGGGTCTGACCCCTGGGTCAGGAAGATCTCTTGGAGGAGGAAATGGAAACCCACCCCGGTATTCTTGCCTGGGAAATCCCACAGACAGAAGAGCCTGGTGGGCTACAGTCCATGGGGTCACGAAGAGTCGGACATGACTTGGAAAACACACACACACACACAGAGGCACATTTTCTTTATCTATTCTTCGGTTGATGGATGCTTTGGGATTTTTAATGATGTCAAGAGGAGGACTATTTTTCCTATTCAGAGCAGCAGTGGTTTGCCTAGAAAGTGAAAGTGAAAGTCGCTTAGTCGCGTCTGACTCTTTGCAACGCCATAGACTCTGCAGGCCACGGAATTCTCCAGGCCAGAATACTGGAGTGGGTAGCCTTTCCCTTCTCCAGGGGATCTTCCCAGCCCAGGGAATGAACCCAGGTCTCCCGCATTACAGGCGGATTCTTTATCAGCTGAACCACAAGGGAAGCCCAAGAACACTGGAGTGGGTAGCCTTTCCCTTCTCCAGCGGATCTTCCTGACCCAGGAATAGAACCGGAGTCTCCTGCATTGCACGCGGTTTCTTTATCAACTGAGCGATCAGGAAAGCCGGGTTTGTGAAGTGAGGCCAAATCACACTTATCACAGGGACTCTGCCCGTGGCCAGTGCAGATGTAATTAGACAGCAAGACACATGGTCCCTGAACTTGTCTCTCCTCTACATCTTCACTGCCTATATTCCCTCCATGGGGTCTCTTGAGGGAAACAAGAGCAATACAACCACTCAAAATGTGTGTATAAAGTGCTGAATAGACTTCTCAAAGTCTATGAAAAACGGAGGAGTACTTTGAAATTGGAGGCTGTGTGCTTCATTAATTACAACCTTAGGCTTTAGAGCAAGACTGACTGGATTTGCCTCTTGGTTGCCCTGCCTCCTGGTAGATAACCTTCAGTGAATTCCATGAGCTTTGTGCTTTAATTTCTTCATCTGTGAAATGTGGCTGTTTTGAGAATTAAATGAGCTAATATCTATAAGAGAATCAGTGCGGTTTCTGGCCCATGAAGTTTAACAAGGATGATGGTAATGATTATGATGATGGTAATGATCAGGGCTCAAAGCTGAGTTAAAGGAAGTCAGTTCATAATCTATATATATTTGAAAGAAAATCCTCAACAGTGGGATCTATGCATTCCTGTTGCTGCTGCTGCTGCCACTCAGTCACTTCAGTCGTGTCTGACTCTGTGTGACCTCATAGACAGCAGCCCACCAGGCTCCTCTGTCCCTGGGATTCTCCAGGCAAGAACATTGGAGTGGGTTGCCATTTCCTTCTGCAATGCATGCAGGCATGCTAAGTCACTTCAGTAGTGTCCAACTCTGTGCAACCCCGTGAACAGCAGCCCACCAGGCTCCTCTGTCCATGGAATTCTCTAGGCAAGAGTACTGGAGTGGGTTGCCATTTCCTTCTCCACTATGCATTCTTGGACCTCATTTACAGGTGATACTACTGGCTGTATCACCTCCAGCAAACACCTCAAAACTCTTTGCCTTCTCTCACAGACACGTTAGCTGTCAGGATGGGCAGTTCTGGGTACTGTAACAGGATGCGGGGTTGGCATCACTCAGAAATCTACAGGTGTGTCACTATTCAGAGGGTGGCTCTCTGTGCAGACACTTAGGAACCAAAGCTCCTTGTACGGTGTGTTCTGACAGCCTCTGAGGCATGACAGGTCTCTGCACTGAAATGACAACAAGGAAGAGAAAGCAAGAAGTCAGCAGTTTTTTTAAAAGCTAAGGCCTGGAGGTGACACGGGACACCCACCATCTCTCCACTGGTCAGACCGAGTCCCATGTTCCCAACTACACGTCAGTGCCTCCTTTGGACTGTGTTCCCCAGAGACATGAGGGGAGAGCAGCATTCTCATAGACGGCGAGCTCTCCTTTCAGGAAAGGCAGAAGGACAGCAGCTGAATTGCAAGTAGGGGCCCCAGGCATCTCATTCTTGACTCAACGCTGATAGAGGTGCAGAGCTGGCACTGCCATCCTGGCATGAACCCCGGAACAGAAGGTTGATGTGTGTCCTCCAAAGTTAGGGGGCCAGACATGAGAACAAAGACTGAGGCTACTTCTCACCTGTGGTTTCATCAGGCGGACGCCTCACCAGAACAGCCAACTCATGCAGTGTGTGGCAACCCTGGCTTTGAATACATGGGAAGAAAATGGAGTCAGGCTTCCAATCTATTAGAGGGCTCACACAGGACCCCAAGGGTCTGAAAGGAGGTCTGTAAAGTCAGAGAAGATACAGAGGTCTTCAGGAAGCTGCTGGCCCACCCAAAGGATGCCCCACTCAGAGAGGTGTTTGGAGATAGTGATGCCTGGGTGCGGTTAATCCTCTTTAAAGGGACCCTCGGTCGAGGAGCAGGTCAAGAAGAAACTGAAGAGATTCTTTGAAAATTCACATACAACCTCTACTCAGAGTCCATCACGTTGGTGGAGACCCCAAGAAGTTGACTGGAGGGTTATCTTCTCCTGTCACCAGGCACCCAGCTGTGCCAGACCCCTACCACTTTTCTATTTCTTCCTACATGACAGCAGCATCCAGTCCCTTCACTTCATGGTAAATGGGTGGGGAAAAAATGGAAATAATAAAAGACTTTACTTTTTGGCTCCAAAAAGGACTGTGACCGCAGCATGAAGTTAAGAGACACTGGAAGAAAAGCTTTGACAAAACTAGACACCATATTAAAAGGCAGAGGTATCACTTTGCTGACAAAAGTCTGTCTAGTCAAAGCTATGGCTTTTCCAGTAGTCATGTATGGATGTGAGAATTGGGCCATAAAAAAGTCTGAGCACTGAAGAACTGATGCTTTTTTTTTTTTAATCATATAGTACTTTATTTTTATTATTATTTTTTTTAGTTTCTTTTTTTTTTTATTTTACTTTACAGTACTCTATTGGTTTTGACATACATTGACATGAATCTGCCATGGGTGTACACAAACTCCCAAACATGAACCCCCCTCCCACCTGCCACTCCCCATCATCCCTCCAGATCATCCCCATACATCAGCCCCAAGCATCCTGCATCCTGCATCGAACATAGACTGGCGATTCATCTCTTACATGATAGTATACATATTTCAATGCTATTCTCCCAAATCATCCCACCCTCTCCCTCTCCCTCTCCCTCAGAGTCCAAAAGTCCACTCTACACATCTGTGTCTCTTTTGCTGTCCTGCATACAGTGGAGTATTACTCACCCATTAAAAAGAATACATTTGAATCAGTTCTAATAAGATGGATGAAACTGGAACCGATTATACAGAGTAAAGTAAGCCAGAAAGAAAAACACCAATACAGTATACTAACACATATATATGGAATTTAGAAAGATGGTAATGAGGACCCTGTATGCAGGACAGCAAAAGAGAACTGATGCTTTTGAACTGTGGTGCTGGAGAAGACACTTGAGAGTCCCTTGGACTGCAAGGAGATCCAACCAGTCAATCCTAAGGGGAATCGGTCCTGAATATCCACTGTAAGGACTGACACTGAAGCTGAAACTCCAATACTTTGGCCACCGATGTGAAGAGCTGAATCATTGGAAAAGACCCTGGTGCTGGGAAACATTGAAGGCAGGAGGAGAAGAAGGCAACAGAAGATGAGATGGTTGGATGGCATCATTGATTCAATGGAAATGAGTTCGAGCAAACCCCTGGAGACAGTGAAAGACAGGGAAGCCTGGGGTGCTGCAGTCCATGGGGTTGCAAAGAGTTGGACATGACTAAATGACTGAATAACAGTATGACAGCTCACAGGAGGAGGGGTGGGGGGAAGAAGAGAGCAGACCATGCCTCTTAGGAAGTAGAGGTCCCAGAAGGTAAAGATTAAGACTGAACTGCAGGGAAGGGAAAATATGAGAGCAGAACTTAAAATGAGAAGCAGTGAATGATGCTATTCTATCTGAAAGGAAACTACAGGGTTTTCCAGAAATAAGAAGGGACCAAAAAAAAAAAAAAAAATCCCACAGTTTATGGTTAAATACAGTGATAGGAAAAAACAACAATCAAAACTCCCAGTATGTCAAGTACATTCCTCTTGAGACCAACTCACTTGGTGAACTGGTTTCCTAAACACATAGGTGTAGAGCCTGCAGGATGGAAAGAACACACCACTTTCCTTTTAGAATCTGTTTGCATCACTGACTCACATGAGGCTCACCAATGGATCTGGGGAGGAGGTGGGCTGTGTGTCCTTAAGTTCTATGATTTTCAGAGCCTGAGCGGTCTTGATATGGGCAAGAGGGGAGAGGGCAAGTGGGGCAAGGAGCTTTAATTCTCCACCCAGGTGGTGTTCAGAGCCTTGGGACTGCTGTGGTTGACAGAGAACTGCTCTGTGGAGCAGTGGGAACAAGGGAGACTCTTGGGCATTTAAATATTTAAGGGGGGATATTTTAGAACCCAGGGCTTCCTGGGAGAGAACCAGGAGGTCACTGAAAGGGCAGTGTGTGAGGATAATGGGAAATGAAGTTCTTCATGTTTAGAAATGCCATTAATGCTGTTTTAATACTACTTTCATAGAAAATAATAATCATAAAAGGAGAGAAATAAAAATCTTGGCACCGTGAACCAGAATTGCTTTCATGTTATTCCTTAGAGGCCAAGTAAATTAAAAATCGGTTAACAATGATGAAAGCTCCCTCTCACCTCATTTCTGCTTTCCCTGCTGAATCCTGAGAATGTTTTCTGTTTTCTCATCTCCCCTCCATTCCGTTCTCACTGGGTCCTGCTACTTCTGGCTCCTTTTCCCTTGAAGCAAGTCTTGGTAAGGATTTCCTCTTGGTCTCCATTGTAATTTCAGAATCCTTCAGTAGTTTCACAGGAAGACTATTAAAGTTTTAGATCACTCTTCCTTGTTATATCCCGAAAAAGTAGAACAAGAGAGCTGTTGTTACCTGAGGACCTCAATACCAGCAGTGCGTTGAAAGCAAATGATGAGTCTTGTGATTCTCAAGGAAAGCCTGAAAAAGTAAATTTAGATGCCCAGGTACATTATGGGAGGAGCCGAACAGGATCTGATATAGGAATTTCAGATAAGCATGAATTCTAACATCCCCAACTCACATCTGTTACACACACACACACACATGCACATACACGCAAGCACAGAGATTCAAGATGTATAGGTACTAAAAGAGATTGAACACTTCTAACTAGCCTGAGGACAGAGTTTAGGCTAAAGATGTAAACTCATTAAGTTTAGACCTTCCTAGAAAGACTTCAGTGGCTAGTGACATAATTTTTCTCTAGTAGAAAATAAAGGATTTCTGTAGTTTTCAAGGTTCTACCAGGACCACCCACCATCAATGAGGTGAATAGGATTCTCCATCTTCATGGTACAGGCATCATTATAATCACGGGGATGGATAACAGAAGGTCACACTATGACCTTCTTGTAGACCAACTTGTGTGCTTGAATTGAGGAAGTTCTCAGGGATGTCAGCCAACCCAACTGATTTCTGTCCAGTGTGGTGGGGGTGGGGTCCCCAGCAGTGACAGTGGCTGGGGAAGTGGAACTTTTGACCATGGCTTCAGAGTGTGGGGCAAAGAAGTGAAAGA
The DNA here is from genome assembly GCA_006410675.1 of Oreotragus oreotragus. Classification (NCBI taxonomy): domain Eukaryota; kingdom Metazoa; phylum Chordata; class Mammalia; order Artiodactyla; family Bovidae; genus Oreotragus; species Oreotragus oreotragus. The sequence goes on from SJYX01016236.1 coordinate 134,950, forward strand.
GGCACGGATCAGGAGGAAACACTGATAGGCTCCTTCCCTCCATGGGGGCTAAATTAAACAGATATTGCCTAGCTCCGAGAAAGCCTTCACTTATCATGAAACAACTATTTTGCCAATCTATTAAAACTTTCCCCTGGACTTGTTCTTGGGCTAAATAAAATTTTCACCTCTCTTCTACATCTCCATTTAATAACCTGAAATCCAGTAATTATAGAAAAGAGCTATCTATAGAAAAGCTGCTATTGTTATGGAGGGGGTATTTGCTTAGAATATCTATTGATTTGAAGAAATGATACAATATATGTCTGTAGGAAGAGAGCTAATTAAACATAAAAAATCTTTTATAAAAGTCCTTAGGAAAGAATTTAGCAATAAGGTTAAAAACAAAGGAAAAATAATATATATATTTTAAAAGCCAATAGAAACATTCATGAATCGGCACAAAAATTGACTTCCATAGAACTTAATGCAGTGTTTAAAATATAGACATTTGTACATTACTCTTTGCACTTCATGAAGTATCAAGGCCATTTTCTTATCTTAACCTTAAGTACATTTGTAGCATGTACACTTCAAACCAGTACACAGATGTGAGTATGGCCTTGATGTAGGGGATGTGAAAGTGTATGGAACCTTGAGAGGATGTTTCTACTAATTATATTCTTCATTGGTTTGTTAGAAATGGTTGGGATCTTGGGAAGGAAGATTCAGACTGACACGTGGAAACTCCAGGTACTGGCAAAGTTAAGCATTGTACTTTATGAGAGGTGACTGGTACTGTTGACCACATCTCCAAGAGAGTTAGCCACTCTCTTAGCAGTGTTGGAGCCAAAAGGGTCTCCCAGCTGTGGTCCCACCAAGTAGGACACCAAGATCGAGAGGCCTCTCTCCCATAGTTGGTGGAACTGAGCTCTGTATGCTGTATTTATTTCAAATTCCCAACCTGACAAGTAACTCTCTTTTCCATAGGGGACTGGGAGCAGAGGGCTTAGGGAAAATCCCTCTTCACTGAAACCAGAACAGCTGAGAAAATGTGTTTCCCTCTCACAGTCATGACTCCTTAATCCCTCAGCCTTTCCCCTTCTACACGCTTGACGGCTGCAGCGTATGGTTCAAGGTGGCTTTGAGGGATTAGGTATCAAAAACTGAAATTGTGTAATGCCGTGCAGTTGATAGAATTATTTTGTATGGCTTTGAATCCTCACACTTTCGTTTGGGTCCTAGGCCCAGAGCTATGCTGAAGGGCTTCAATATGTTAAGCTCATTACAAACTGACTAACTAGTAAAGAGTTCTGGCAAGTAAGTCACTAAGACCTTCAAACTTGACTTCAAATGGTTCAGTTCCACAAACAAATCAATGACACTTGGTCTTGCCATACAGACGTTTGTTCAACTATATCAGTTACATCATTGTTCAGAATTTTACATCCCAGATTTTATTCTAAACACAAATGAAAAATGTTTCTGAGTTCTTAGAAGCATGGGAAATGTGGGATTCTTATAAGATACCAACATTAAAACTCCTTCAGGCATTTATGTTTCTGTTAAACAACGTAAACCAAAACCAATGAGTATATATACACATATACGTGCAAGTAAACACCCCCACACACAGGCGGCTAACTGTATTGTCTACTATGAGGACTGATCAGGTTATGTGTGTTCCAAGAGTTGAAGCTGTTTTAGTAAGAAAAGCAATCAATGAGAGATCAAAAAGGATAAACTGTCTTCATGCCAAATCAACAAATCATTTTCATAAAACCTACAAGTCTTAGTTTTCAAAATGGCTTTGAGGAAACAAACATGACTGCAGGGCAAATATGGTCGCTGTTACTGCCTCACTTCCCACTGACTTCTGGTCAACAATTTAAAAACAAAGCGGCGAGGTCTTTCATGAAATCCTGTGACCCCGGAGTCTTAGCATTGAGTGATTTGGTGGCTGTTAAAAAATGTCTTATAATTTTAAGGGGCAAGTTCATTCTTGGCCAAGATCTGCTAGTATTTGCAGTGAACTTTGGAATAAAAGTGTGCATTTACTAGAAATATGATACTGGGTTTCAGGGCTGCCTGTAGGGGCTGCTTCCTTTTCATGTCTACAAAGGCGCAAGGGTGCCCTCTGGGGCCCTGGCGCAAAAGCTTTCCTCACATTTTCTTGAATTATCTAGGCCCTCAGTCCAGGAACTGCAAAGGCCCAAGGCAAGGCCTGAGTGGTGATAGGGGTTGCAGAACTGAAGGAAAGTTTGTCAGTAACTTCCAGTGACATCTCCAGTGGCCCCCAAGGCTTTTTAAATTGCATGTACCATTCCCACATTGGCCGACCCCACCTCTTCCATCAAGACAACTGCTGCACTGACAGGGAGCTTTATATTTTGGCTTTTTTGTTGACTAAAAATAATGTTCCTTAGCTAACCCACACAATACTGTTTCTTAATGCGCCTTCAAATTAACATCATGCCACTGTGGCTTTAGCCATAAAAATGAAAGAATCTTAAGGGTTGGAAGAACATTGTAGATGATGTAATTTAATCTATTTATTCTATCAAAGAGGAAACAGAGGTTGGACTCATGTAAGTAACATAATTTAAAAACCTTCAAATTCTGAATCTAGAGCCAGTTTCCTGAACCCCAGCTGNGTTGGAAGAACATTGTAGATGATGTAATTTAATCTATTTATTCTATCAAAGAGGAAACAGAGGTTGGACTCATGTAAGTAACATAATTTAAAAACCTTCAAATTCTGAATCTAGAGCCAGTTTCCTGAACCCCAGCTGAATTAAGTTTCCATTACCAAATGTTTACAATAAATATGCTGCTGAGTCAAGATAGATATTATTTCTATTTCATAGATAAAGCTGTTAAACATGAGAGACTAGGTGATTTATCCAAGTTCACACGAGCAAGTGAGAACAGAACTGGAAAGGAACCCAGTGCCTTAATTTCCAGTTGGAGGTTTTTGTTTTTTTTCCTCACAAACACATATGCACGAACCCTAACTCAGAAACTGAGACACAAATCTGCCCTCCCCAGTTTGTCTCAGTTCAGTTTAGTCAGTTTAGTCGCTTAGTCATGTCTGACTCTTTGCGACCCCATGGGCTGCAGCATGCCAGGCTTCCCTGTCCATCACCAACTCCCAGAGCTTACCCAAACTCACGTCCATTGAGTCAGTGATGCCATCCAACCATCTCATCCTCTGTCATCCCCTTCTCTTCCTGCCTTCAGTCTTTCCAGCATCTGAGTCTTTTCAAATGAGTCAGTTCTTTGCATCAGGTGGCCAAAGTATTGGAGCTGCAGCTTCAACATCTGCCCTTTCAATGAATATTCAGGACTGATTTCCTTCAGAATGGACTGGTTGGATCTCCTTGCAGTTCAAGAGACTCTCAAGAGTCTCCTCCAACACCACAGTTCAGAAGCATCAATTCTTCTGTGCTCAGTTTTCTTTACAGTCCAACTTTCACATCCATACATGACCACAGGAAAAACCATAGCCTTGACTAGATGGACCTTTGTGGGCAAAGTAATGTCTCTGCTTTTTAATATGCTGTCTAACTTGTTCATAACTTTTCTTCCAAGGAGCAAGTGTCTTTTAATATCATGGTTGCATTCACAATCTGCAGTGATTTTAGAGCTCCGCAAAATAAAGCCTGTCACTGTTTCCATTGTTTCCCCATCTATTTCCCATGAAGTGATGGGACAGGATGCCATGATCTTAGTTTTCTGAATGTTGAGCTTTAAGCCAACGTTTTCACTCTCCTCTGTCCCTTTCATCAAGAGGCTCTTTAGTTCTTCTTCACTTTCTGACATAAGTGTGGTATCCTCTATATTTCTGAGGTTATTGATATTTCTCCCAGCAATCTTGATTCCAGCTTGTGCTTCATACAGTCCAGCATTTCTCATGATGTACTCTGCATGTAAGTTAAACAAGCAGGATGACAATATACAGCCTTGATGTACTCCTTTCCCAATTTGGAACCAGTCTGTTGTTCCATGTCAAGTTCTAACTGTTGCTTCTTGACTTGCATACAGATTTCTCAGGAGGTAGGTAAGGTGGTCTGGTATTCCCGTCTCTTTCAGAATTTTCCAGTTTGTTGTAATCTACAAAGTCAAAGGCTTTGGCATATTTAATAGAGCTGAAGTAGATTTTTTTTTCTGGAACTCTCTTGCTTTTTTGACGATCCACTGGATGTTGGCAATCTGGTCTCTGATTCCTCTGCCTTTTTTTAAATCCAGCTTGAACATCTGGAAGTTCACAGTTCACGTACTGTTGAAGCCTGGCTTGGAGAATTTTGAGCATCACTTTGCTAGCATGTGAGATGAGTGCAACTGTGCGGTACTTTGAACAAAGTACTTTAAACAAAAGCATTGCCTTTCTTTGAGGTTGGAATGAAAACTGATATTTTACAATCCTGTGGCCACTGTTGAGTTTTCCAAATTTGCTGGCATATTGAGTGCAGCACTTTCACAGCATCATCTTTTAGGATTTGAAATAACTCAACTGGAATTCCATCACCTCCACTAGCTTTGTTTGTGGTGATGTTTCCTAAAGCCCATTTGTGTTAGCATTCCAGGAGGTCTGTTTCTAACACCATCATGATTATCTGGGTCATGAAGATATTTTTTGTATAGTTCTTCTGTGTATTCTTGCCACCTCTTCTTAATATCTTCTGCTTCTATTCGGTCCATACAATTTCTATCCTTATTGTGCCCATCTTTGCATGAAATGTTCCCTTGGTATCTCTACTTTTCTTGAAGAGATCTCTAGTCTTTCCCAGTCTATTATTTTCCTCTATTTCTTTGCATTGATCACTGAGGAAGGCTTTCTTCTCTCTCCTTGCTATTCTTTAGAACTTTGCATTCAAAAGGGTATATCTTTCTTTTTCTCTGACTTTAGCTTTAGCTTCTCTTCTTTTCTCAGTATTTGTAAGGCCTCCTCAGACAGCCATTTTGCTTTTTTGCATTTCTTTTTCTTGGGGATGGTCTTGATCCCTGCTTCCTGTAAAATGTCATGAACCTCCATCCCTATGTCTTCAGGCACTCTAGCAGATCTAATTCCTTGAATTTATTTGCCACTTCCACTGTATAATCATAAGGGATTTGATTTAGGTCATACTTGAATGGTCTAGTGGTTTTCTCTACTTTTTTTAAGTCTGAATTTGGCAATAAGAATTTCATGATCTGAGCCACAGTCTTGTTTTTGCTGACTGTATAGCGTTTCTCCATGTTTGGATGCAAAGAATATAATCAGTCTGACTTCTGTATGTCCATGTGTAGAGTCTTCTCTTGTATTGTTGCAAGAGGGTGTTTGCTATGACCAGCGATTTCTCTTGGAAAAACTCTGTTATCCTTTGGCCTGCTTCTTTCTATAATCCAAGGCCAAACTTGCCTGTTACTCTAGGTATTTCTTGACTTCCTATTTCCCTTCCAGTCCCCTATGATGAAAAGAGCATCTTTTGGGGGTGTTATTTCTAGAAGGTCTTGTAGGTCTTCATAAAACTGTTCAACTTCATCTTTTTCAGCATTACAGGTCAGGGCATAGTCTTGGATTACTGTGATATTATATGGTTTGCAGTGGAAATGAGCAGAGATCATTCCGTCGTTTTTGAGATTGCATCCAACTACTGCATTTCGGACTCTTTTGTTGACTATGGTGGCTACTCCATTTCTTCTAAGGGATTCTTGCCCACAGTAGTAGATATAATGGTCATCGGAGTTAAATTCACCTATTCCGGTCCATTTTAGTCGGCTGATTCCAATTTGTCTACTGCTAATCAAACATTCGTGGGGTATTAGGTGCTTTCCTAGTTATAGGGATGCTGTTGAATAGGATATAGTCTGTGATGTTGTGGGGCAAACAGATGAGCCTCCACGTACTTCTGTCCCTGGGTCTTCTTGCCTTTGTCCAGTCCTCATGTGGAACAGACGTGGCCTGTGCCATCAGTAGCTTAGTGCTAGATCACCAGGTGTTACCTCTCAGGCTAGGCCCTAAAACACACTGTGGTTTCTGTCTTGCTTTCTCCAGGATTGTTTGCTCTTGTGCACTCCAGCAGCCCTAGGGAGAAGTCCATACAGGAACTGGGACGCTTTCCTGAGAGCCAACAAAACCCTGCGAATCCTGTCTGCCAGCTGTCTTGAAATCAGGTTTTCCAGCAACAAACTGTGGAAAATTCTGAAAGAGATGGGAATACCAGACTACTCTGACTGCCTCCTGAGAAATCTGTATACAGGTCAAGAGGCAACGGTTAGAACCAGACGTGGAACAATGGAGTGGTTCCAAATTTGGAAGGCAGTATGTCAAGGATGTATACTGTCTCCTTACTTATTTAACATATATGCAGAGTACACATTAGGCAAAATGCCAGGCTGGATGAAGCACAAGCTGCAATTAAGATTGCAGGAAGAAGTATCAATAACCTTAGATATGCAGACCGCACCACCCTTATGGAAGAAAGCGAAGAGGAGCTAAAGAGGCTTTTCATGAAGGTGAAAGAAGAGAGTGAAAAAGCTGACTTAAAACTCAGCATTCAAAAAACTGAGATCATGGCATCTGGTCCCATCACTTCATGGCAACTAGATGGGGCAACAATGGAAACAACGACAGACTTTATTTTTCTGGGCTCCAAAATCACTTCAGATTGTGACTGCAGCCACAAAATTAAAAGACACTTGCTCTTTGAAGGAAAAGCTATGACCAACCTAGACAGCACATTATTTATTTTTTTTTGTTTACAGTTTATTTTATTGAAATATAGCTGACTTATAATGTTGTGCTAATTTCTACTGTACAGCAAGGTGAATCAGTTTCACATGTATTTTTATTTTTTCATATTATTTTTCCCATTATGACTTATCACTGGACATGAATATAGTTCCCTGTGCTATACAACAGAACTAATTTTTTTTTTTCCTTTCTGAGCCAAATTTTTTTTAATTTTAAAAATTGAAGTATCATTATAATACATATATTATCACTATGATATAAATATAATATATATTATATGTCATCATTATACAATATTATATAAGTTCCAGGTGTACATATACTGATTCACAATTTTAAAATGTTATGTTCTTTTTATCAGTTCAGTTTATTATGAAAACAGTTATATTTCCTGCGTTGTACAATATATCCTTGTAGCTTATTTATTTTATATGTAATAGTTTGTACTTCTTAATTCTCTACCCATATATTGGCACTCCTTTTCTCTGTCCTCACTGGTAACCATTAGTTTGTTCTCTGTTTCTGTAGGTCTGATTCTTTTTGTTATATTCACTAGTTTGTTGTATGTATCAGATTCCATATATAAATGATATCATGCTGTATGTCTTTTTCTGTATGACATTTCATTTAGTATAAGGTCCTTCAAGTCCACCTATGTTTCAACAAATAGCAATCTTTCCTTCTTTTTTATGGCTTGGTGGTATTCTATTGTATATATACCACATCTTCTTTATCAATCCAACTGTTGATGGAGGCTTAGGTTGTTTTTATATATTGGCAGTTACAAATAACACTGTTATGAACACTGAGTTGCATTTATCTTTTTCAAATAGTGCTTTTGCTTATTTTTAAGTTTTTATTATAAAGGAATAAATTGACGTTTATGTCTTGTGTCCTATTGTCTTATCAGCTTATCAGGTTTGGGTTCTATAAGCTTGTTTTTTTTTTTTTTTTTTTTTTTTTTTAGCTTCCATTTTACTTTATTTTACTTTACGGTACCCTATTGGTTTTGGCATACATTGACATGAATCTGCCACAGGTGTACACGAACTCCCGAACATGAACCCCCCTCCCACCTCCCACCCCACATCATCCCTCCGGATCATCCCCATACACCANGGGGTGTTCATGTTTGGGAGTTCATGTACACCCATGATGGATTCATGTCAATGTATTCCAAAACCAATACAGTACTGTAAAGTAAAATAAAGTAAAAAAAAAAAAAAGTCAATTTGGAATTTTCCTAGGGTCTAAAAGTATTTTCTAATATAATAGTGAGTTTATCTGCCACCTTCATCTTTAAAACTATGAACTGAATAACATCTCATTATTTTATAAAGCCTTACAATGAAACAAGAATACTCCATTTTTATTAGCTATTCCTATTGGATTGTATGAGCTTCCCAGGTGGTGCAGTGGTAAAGAATCTGCTTGCCAGTGCAGAAGATGCAAGTGACACAGATTTGATCCCAAGGTCAGGAAGATTCCGTGGAGAAGGAAATGGCAACCCACTCCAATATTCTTGTCTGGAAAATCCCATAAACAGAGGAAGCCTGGCAGGCTACATTCCATGAGGTTGCAAGCTGTAGTCATGACTGGGTGACTAAACACACACATATATGATTATACATAAAGCATTTGAGGCATGCTTTTGGCATAGATAGAAAAAAACGTTCAAAGTTTTTTTTTTTTTCCTATTCTAAGCAAATATCCATCAAGTATCCATAAATATTATATTAGAGACTCAAAACACAAAAATTCATCTAAGGCAAATCATTGTTTTATTTTCTGCATTTAAAGACTCTGAGTCTAAATGATGAATTGAGTAGAGAAAAGAGAATATTAGAAGTGATATTTCTCATAATATTTTCAAATCTTTAATTATCATCACAGGGCAATTTTCTTATCTTGGAAATTTCTACCCAGGCTCAACACGTTCAGTCACTCAAACCATAGAGTGAATGATGCTGTGCCTGGGGAGATNTTAAAGACTCTGAGTCTAAATGATGAATTGAGTAGAGAAAAGAGAATATTAGAAGTGATATTTCTCATAATATTTTCAAATCTTTAATTATCATCACAGGGCAATTTTCTTATCTTGGAAATTTCTACCCAGGCTCAACACGTTCAGTCACTCAAACCATAGAGTGAATGATGCTGTGCCTGGGGAGATGCTGGTACAACACAGTTATCTGTGAATCAGAAGTTTCATTAGAGTGCTGCTTAAGTTTTATTCAATTCACTGAAATATGTTTCCATTATGCCTTTGTTTCTGCTCAACACGTTAACATTATACACACAAAGACTTACAAGTTTCCTTAAACTGGATGTGAATCCTCATAGTCTCCCTAAAATTTCATCCTCTGTTTTCCTGATTAGGTTATACATTTTAGTTGAAAGGCCTCAATATTCCTCTAAAGAAGTGTCTCTCAATCTTTAACGTACATATCCAACACTTAGGGTTACATTTTACAAATGCAACTTCTGATTCAGTCAGAGATAAGACATGAAATTCTGCACTTCTACAAATCTCCCAAGTGGTGTTGACTCTGCAGTTCCATGAACCCCAGTCTGAGTAGCAAGTACTAGTCGTAAGGGCTTTTATCTCCCTATGGAGGCATTTCTCCTTCTCCCAAGATGACTCAGCCACTCTCCTTTTACTGTGTCATTTGAAGGAGTCTAAATATGAGATCTACAAATTCTCTCCATTCTAAACCCTCAATGAGTGTGTCTTTAATCTTTTTATAAAACATTTAGAATAATGCTTGATACATCTTCACTACTCCATAAATGTGAGTTGTTTCGTTAACTGAAATCTGACCTTTCCTTAAACACGTTGCTCTTAAGTAGGAACTTTTACTTTCACGATACATACACCTTGGTCACGAGAGATTTTGTTGTTCTTTTTGCTCCTCGTGGCCACTTTCAATTTCTCTTTTTTTGTCCTCCCTCAAAAACAGGTGAATAAACAAAACAAACTAACAACAACAAAAAAAGACAGCTTTCTGAAGCCTGTACCATCTAACTTTACGATCCAGTACTCTGCCTTGAAGTTTCCATCAAACAACATCCTCTCATTCCCCTAGCTCTCAACCACTACACCTGGTATCACCCTCAGTCACTTTCACATCTATGTGGATGAATCAGATGATACCCTGACCTCAGTTTCTTAAGTTTTGCACTTAAAACAGTATTATCCTTCACTCCTCTTCAAGCACTCATTCCATGAACAGATCTTAGCTCTTTTCATCCCCACCTTCAAAGCGTCCATGTCAAACACCCATACTATATCCACTATAAACAGTACTTCTACCTCACCTGCTCAGAAACCCTCTGGCCACAATTCTTTGACCTCACTGCAACCTCTAGTTCATTGCAATGTTGTATACATAAAATAATTGTGCATATATATATATATACACACAAACACACACACACATACACATATACATATATTCAGTGAAGTTTTATATATAATGAAATCATATATTTTATATAATGAAAATTTTTTGTACTCTTGCTTTAAGTAATTCTATTTTTTAGATCTATCTGTTCCTTCTAAGTAACACAAATAGTGGTACAGAATCTATCATAGTCAAGAACAAATGTGACCTACCTGAGGTTGAAACTTGAGATCCATAGA
>SJYX01016238.1:0-24759 GCA_006410675.1 Oreotragus oreotragus
GACTCGATGAACAAGAGTTTGGGTGAACTCCAGGAGTTGGTGATGGACAGGGAGGCCTGGCGTGCTGCAGTTCATAGGACTGCAAAGAGTCGGACACGACTGAGTGACTGAACTGAGCTGAACTGAACATTAGTCACCTTCTCTGAGCCTCAGTTTTCTCACCTAATGGGGATGAGCCTCATTTCCCTCACCTAATGGGGATGATTTCAGCCTCAGCAGGGTTGATACCTAATGTCACCCAGTTGACAACAGCGTGGTATCAATGTGAGACCACAGATGTGGTTGGGCTCCAGAAGCTGTATGAGTGTGCCAAATGACGGGTTAGGATGGGGCCATTGCTGGGGTCAGTGCTCACGCCAGCCCCCACAATAGCTCACGTGCCCCAAGGTTGCTAACTTGCTCGGATCCTTTCTGTAATGTTTTTTGCAGAGTTCTCCTGAGGATACCACAGTCTCTGCCCATTTTCATGTCACTTGCCCACAGCCTCCTTGTACCCTAAACCCTCTGAAGAGGTGGATTTTTACGGGTGCGTGAGCACCCTTCTGCTCTGACTCTTGCAACAGGAAACACACTGACTGATGTATAGTATGACCTAGAAACCTTTTCAGAGGGAAAGCTTAATTGCACCCACGTGGGAAGATGGTTGGCTGGGCAGCGATCTCTACTGATCAGAGATGTCAAGCTGATGGCTCACCTTCTGGGATTAACTGCCTCTTCCAATTTTAGTTTTAAGAGGGGAAGTTGATGAACACTGGGCTATACTGCCACTGTGTGGCAATACAGGGAACTGCATCTGAGTTTACATGGTCTCAAAGAGTCATTTGGGAGAAGGCAATGGCACCCCACTCCAGTACTCTTACCTGGAGAATCCCAGGGACGGGGGAGCCTGGTGGGCTGCTGTCTATGGGGTCGCAGAGAGTGGGACAGCAGCAGCAGCAGCAGCAGCAGCAAAGAGTTATTTGCTTAAGGGTTGGTCTCAGAAGTCTAGGCTGAGTCAGCTGGGGATGCTTGTTAAACTTGCGATCTGTGGAATCTATCCTGGACTGCCTGTTCCCGTGCCCTCTGAATTTGGAGGATCACTGCTGTAGTGACCTCATCTATCTGTCAGGTGTGTCTGGAATACTAGCTCCGTGTGATGGGGCAGTTGAGAGCATGAGTTTGGAGATAAGGCAGTCTTGGAATTTGGGCTGTACCTACTTAGAGTATATGTAAACTTTTTTTTTTTTTTTTTTTTGCTGTGCCGTGTAACTTGTGGACTCTAGTTTCCTGAGCAGGGATTGAACTTCGGCCTTTGGCAGTAAAAGTGCAGTCCTGACCACTGGACTGCCTGGGAATTCCTTGACTTAGGTGACTTTGGACACATTTCTAACTTCTGAACCTCATTTGTTTCATCTTTAAATACTGAGATAATTTCTCTCAAAGAATTGCTTTGAGGATATAAAATCATTTCTGTCATATAATAAGTGCTACCTACATGCAGTTGTAGGCTTCCCTGGTAGCTCAGATGGCAAAGAATCTGCCTGCAATGTAGGAGAATCTGCAGGTTCAATCCCCGGATCAGGAAAACCCCCTAGAGGAGGGAATGTTAACTCACTCCAGTATTCTTGCCTGGAGAATCCCATGGACAGACCACGGGGTTGCAAAGAGTTGGACACAACTGAGGGACTAACCACACACACACGCCGTTGTACTGCATCCTGGGTTCAGCATTAGGGTTTTACAATATAAAGAAGGAAAAGATTATGGTCCCTGACCTGAAGGGGCTGACATTCTGGTGGAGGGAACCAGCCACCGACAGAAGTGTGCCTGGTGAAATTAAGAGGGACATCTGTGTCTTGGGAGATGCAAAAACAGAGGCGTAAGGAGGAAGTAGGCATTTGGAGAAAGGAATGGTGTGTGTATGTGAGTGTTGATGTGTGCATGGTGGGGTTCACACAGAAGGACCAGCATGAGCTACACTGTGGCCGTGGAGACCAGCCTGAGGTTGAGGCTGCCTGTGGAATGGGAGGTTTAAGGTGAGGAGGGCCCACCAGGAAGGACCTGGCTATCTTCCTAAAGGGTTTTGGACTGAAAGCTCTCCAGGGTCAAGGAATTTAGGCAGAAGATAATGTGATTGTTTGTTGTTCAGTTGCTAAATTGTGTCCAACTCTGTGACACCATTGATTGCAGCACACCAGGCTTCCCTGTTCTTCACTATCTCCTGGAATTTGCTCAAACTCATGTCCATGTAGTCAATGATGCCATCCAACCATCTCATCCTCTGTCATCCCCTTCTCCTCCTGCCCTCAATCTTTTCCAGCATCAGGGTCTTTTCTAGTGAGTGCTCTCNCTGTTCTTCACTATCTCCTGGAATTTGCTCAAACTCATGTCCATGTAGTCAATGATGCCATCCAACCATCTCATCCTCTGTCATCCCCTTCTCCTCCTGCCCTCAATCTTTTCCAGCATCAGGGTCTTTTCTAGTGAGTGCTCTCTGCATCAGGTGGCCAAAGCATTGGAGCTTCAGCTTCAGCATCAGTTTTTTTAGTGAATACTCAAGGTTGATTTCTATTAGGAATGACTGGTTTGATCTCCTTGCAGTCAAGGGGACTCTTGAGAGTTTTCTCCAACACCACAGTTCAAAAGCATCAATTCTTTGTTGCTCAGCTTTCTTTATGGTCCAACTCTCACGTCCATACATGACTGCTGGACGTCACCATAGCTTTGACTAGACAGATCTTGGTCGGCAAAGTGATGCCTCTCCTTTTTAATATCCTGTGTAGGTTTGTCATGATCTGTGCGTTAGAAAGTGAGCTCTGACTGCAGGGTCCAGCATGGAGGACACGAGTGGGGATGGAAGGTCCCAGCAGGAAGGAATTGCAATGACCCAGGTGAGAAGAGAGCATGGTTTGAAGCGGGCAGGGGAGGTGATGAGAACAGTCAGACTGGAGAGCTGTCAATGAGGTGGCTTATTCCTGGGATTTGGGACCTTATCAGGGTCGGAGGTTAAGGAGAGTCAGGCCGAGGCAACTGGGTGGATGGTGATTCCATTCTCTGAGAGCAAAGAGAGACAGGGAGGGGGAGAAGAAAGGAAATGAAGAGAGAACAGTTCAAGAGTGAGGATAGCTAGTCCAAATTTTGTTTGTGGTTTTGAACTTTGTGCTTCTAAAGTATAAAATCAGACAGGCAAAGTACATGAGCTTATGGTTTGGTTCAGTTTGGGACACTGAATTAGAATTGTCTAGGGGACTTCGGGTGGAGAAAATATCCTTGACCCTCCCATCATTCTCATCCTAGTATCTGGTTCACAAGCAAGTCCCATAGGCCTGTCCGTCCCCTTCTCTGCCTCTCCTCTGTCGCCAGTACAGCAGGAGAGGGGATGGCTGATGGAGGGGATGGGTAGGGAGAGAAAAGGAAGGAGACCGTCCCTTGCAAACAGAGGCGGAGTGATATCAAGGGTGGAACGTGACGGTGGTTTAGTGGCTGACTCCATCTGGGTTGGGAAGGGGAGGCAGGATGTATTCAAAGGCGGTCTTGGATTTCTCTGGTAGCCAGACGACAATGTGAGGCAGAGCCCGAAGGTGTGTGGTAGATGGGAGGGGGAGGTGGGGGGCTCCCTAGGCAGGCTTTGGAGCTTGGTGACCCCTTGGTGGTGTCAGCCCCCGTGACGCTGGGACCTTCTCCAGCAGGGCTCAGGGGGCTGCGCGGGAGTGACAAGGGGCGGTTTCCCAGGGCCGAGGGGCTGTAGGGCAGCGACACCAGACGAGTAGACGCTAACGGTGGAGCCCCGTGGGCTCCAGGCTCCTGGGGGAAGGAAGCCGAGTCAGGGAAGTGTTGATGAATTGAGAAACAGAATGTGGGAGGCCAAAGGCTCTCGTCCTCCGCTGAGGAAAACGTTGACACCGCAGCCCTCTCACCGCCTTTCTCTCACTGGAAGAGCTAGCTGGGCTTGGAATGGGAAAGTAGCATCTTCAGCTTTTCCATGTGGAGCCCCTGAGAGAAGCCAGGCTCAGAGAGTGGCTGCGGTGGATGGCGGACCTTGGAGTGAGAACACTTCTAAGAGCGTGTGGAGCTTCTCTGGTGGCTCAGCCTGTAAAGGAACCGCTGCGATGCGAGAGGCCCAGGCCAGGAAGATCCCCTGAAGAAGGAGATGGAAACCCACTCCAGTAGTCTTGCCTGGAGAATTTCATGGACAGAGCCTGGCGGGCTACAGTCCATGGGGTCTCAAAGAGCGGGACACGGTGGAGGGACTACCACTTTCACGTTCGCTAACCGGGTGTGGTCTCCCATCAGCCCCCACACCTAAGGGTGAATGTGGGACAGAGCAGACCCCAGGCCCCTGCCGGGTCCAGATCACAAGGCCTCCAGATGAATGAATGGTCAGCAAGGCGCTGTGGGTCTCCATGATGAACTGTGCCAGGAGGAGCAGGTTGAAGGGCAGAGCAGCCTGGAGCCAGATCTCCTAATGACGTGGGGAGGTGAACAGGGTGTTGGTTGGTGAGGGATGTAGGGGTAGGGGGCATGGAGGAGTGGGTCTGGGGGGGTGGGACAAGCCTTGAAGGAGGAACAAAGGGGCCAGAAATCCTAGGTCACTGCCCCCCACGCCAAGGCAGCTGTGGGTGAGCAGCTGCCAATGGAGGGGACCGGAGACAGTGCCGGGGCTGGTGGTGCCCTGTGGCCGGACTTGGGCCTGCATGGCCTTCCTGCGCGCTGCTCTTTCTGCCCGCCGTGTGCCCTCATCAGCACCCCTGCAGCGGAAAGCGGGACCTCCCAGCACCGCTGTCCCACCCTCCAACTCCCCCGTCACTGCTGGGTGCTGGCTGAACGGCGGTACATCTGCAAAGTTGTGCATGGGCTTGAGCGGTCTCAGGGGAGAGAGCTTCAGCTATGCTTCGGGAGCCCGTGTGCCCAGCCACAGGCCAGCCCCTCGCCAGGCAGGGACACTACCAGCGACTCTGCTTGCCACGTGACTCGGACGGGGCAGGGTACCAGGCCCGGCTGAGTGGAGATGCCCCCAGCTTCATTCCCCCGCTGTGCCCACAGACGGAGACCCTTGTTGGGGGGCAGACAGGGGAGTACATGAAGGGCGGTGCCTACTGTGGACTCGCAGATGAAGAGGGGACATGAGATGGGGAGAAGAGCCTGAGAGGAGAAGGGGCCAGAGGAAGGAAGGTGGACGGTAGGAACCGTGCCCTTTACGTCGATGCAGGGTTAGCCATTTCATAACGTTCCTCTTCGCCGGGTGTAAATGGCAGCGGGGAGCTGGGCAGAAGCAGGAGGTAGGATTCACCTCGACCAGAGGTTCCCAGGAGTTAAGATTTTGTGAGGAACATTCTAGCAATGCCTTCCTTAAAGTCCTGCCTGAGGAGAAGAGAACCATCATTGCTTAAGAGTCAGTTAGGATCACTTTTCTTTAGGGACTTCCCTGGCGGTCCAGCGGTTAAAAATCTATCTTTCGATGCAGGGGTCTGGGGTTTGATCCTTGGTCCGGAAACTAAGATCCCATATGCCAGAGGCAACTAAACCCATGTGCCGCCACTAGAGAAACCTTGAGAAAGCCTTCACGATGTAACAAACATCCAGCGAAGCCAATAAATAAATAATGAGATGACTTTCTTTAACAGCAGGAGCTAAGCTTAAATGGTAATAGTCCTAGTGGTGATAGCAGCTGACTCCGCAGGACCACTGGCCCTCTTAAGTGCTATGTGTACTCACTGAAAAGGTTTTGAAGAGCTAGAGAAGGGGGCATCAGAGTGCCAGGTGGGAGGGCGGGTCCAGGGGGGCCCTCTGGAGGGCACAGGCCCGAGTCCTGCCTCCACTGGTCCCTTCTTCTTCCGCTTGTCCTCTCTCCCTTCGCCTACCTTCCCTGGGCCCGAGGAGGAAGCTGAGGCAGGCTAACTGAATGCATAACTTTATTAAATAAATGCTTTGTCAGGATAAAAGACAAAGATCAAGGAGTAACATAAATTATAAGTTGAATAAATAGTATACAGCAATCTTCACTTCTTTTAAGAAAACGTGAGATCCTCAGGGGTTTTTTGTTTTGTTTTATTTCCTTAGGTACAAAACACTAAACAGGAGGCGAGCTCTTCCACATTCAGGTGATTTCCCATCCCCCCCGCTTTTTCGTGTTTTTTTTTTTTTCCACAAACAGGTTTTGTTTGCTGGTTAAAAAAATTTTTTTTTCATCCTTTTCACCAGTAAAGATTATGAGCATTTATTTAAAAACAGGAAAGTCAAAAACAAAAAAAAGAGGAGAGAATAGCACTATGGTATGTATGTATGTCAAACTATAAAGAACTACAGTAATATGTGCTGTGATTATTGCTGTCTAAAAAAAAAAAAAAAACAAACCGGTAGGCAACTCGGAATCTGAAGGAATCTTGTCTGACAACTGTCTATCCATGTGGGCTACTGTGTGATGATGGTGGTGGACGGTCCGGGACTCGGGCTGGTGGCCGGGGACCAGGGAGGTGGGGTGAATGGGTGCAGAATGGCTGCCCACCACCCCCACCTCCCCTTTCCTCCATCCAAAAAAAGTTAAAGAGAGGAGGCCAGAGTCTGTGGAAATAGCTAAACTATATACTCCATTAGGGAACCAAGAAAGGATGCTTAAAAAAAGACACCAAAAACCTACAAGAAAAAAAAAAAGTAGAGAAAAGTGCAAAATAAGTCTTGCACTTTAGTGGTTTTAAAAACAAAGACAGTACAACGCCCAGTACAACCACCTCTCAAAATACAGCCTCCTCAATCTTGGAAGCCAGCTGTGTCTTCTCCAAGACCGGGGCATTGCTTCTCCTTGGCCCACTCCTCTCTGCAATTCCCATCTGAGCTGGAGCCCTTGTGGAGGCTGAGCGGATGGAGGTGGGGCATTGCCCCACGTGGAGGGGGGGCTTGGTGGCCACATGGTAGCCCTGCAGCTGCTGACGAACTGGGCAGTGGGAGAGTGGTGGTCCAGGCCCACTTCCCCAGGGGAGGTTGGCTCCATTGGGTTACCATGGTGACCACAGAGGTGGTGAGGGGAAAATGGTGAGGAGACAGGAGGAGGGACCGCGCAGGGCCTCCCGTCGTTCTCCGAGTTGGGGCTGAATGTCTCCAGGCCTGTCTCTCCAGGCCTGGCTGTCTGAGAAACTTCAAGTCGCTTCTGTCCCAGACCGCCTGCTTTCCCCGGGTTGAGGCAGGGCGGGGCGGGGGGGTCAGTCCTGGCTGGGACCCCCTCAGTCATCTGGCGGCAGTGGTGGAGACAGGTCTCCTCTGCTGGAGTGAGGCCTGAGTCAGAGGGAGATGGGAAGAGACCTCCTCTTGGTGGTGCGGGCCAATGTTTAGATTTGAGGCCACGGAAAACCTGGAGCCTGAGGCCTCTGGGTGAGCAGACAGTGGCCAACAGGCAGCCTGGGGTCAAGAAGGTCCCTGCCCTTGAACTTCACAGCTGGCAGCTTGCCACACCTGCCTGCTCACCACCCTGTCCAGAGAGGCCTCACTTTCCTCAATGATTCCCTCCCCCTGGACTCCCACCATGGGCTCTGTCTGAAGGTCCAGCATCCTCTAGGGAGTGGCCAGAGGACCAGAGTCTTCCCACCCCCTCTGCAAGCAGAGCCTCACAGATTTGGGATTGTCAGCGTGAGCTCTGGAGATCTGAAGACAGGGGTGGCGCTAAAGCAGGCCCTACCCCCCGACCTTGTGGCCGACTGCCAAGAGCCCATGGAAGGAGCCGAGGCCCCTTCAAAGTCCAGTAAACAGTGGGAGGAAAAGACAGCCCCCTCTCAGGAACCAGGAACTGAGTCCAGGCCTTGGGCGGAGGTGGTGGGCTGGGGTCTGCAAATTCCTGGCTCAGTCTTAGGGGGAATGGCACCCCAGTATCCACGTGGCAGTCCCAGTTTAGACGACTGTTGAAGATCCAGAGAAAGAATGGGCGGAGAGAAAAGTGAGGTGGGAAAGGCTGATGATACTGGCCTACGACGCTGAAGTGTGGGTCGGGGGGACAGTGGCGCAGGGAGGGGCCACGTGGACACACAGCAGGTCAAGGAAATCCTCACAGCTGCCATCCCATCAGGCCCTTTGTCCAATGAAGATCGATGCCTCTCCCATCCCAGCCGACCGTCCACTCCGGGGGAGCAGGGGACACTCTCCTACCAAATCCCAGAGCTGCAGGCTTGCCACCAGCTAAAGTGTTTCTGCTCCTTAGCTGCCCCTCTTTACTGTCCCCGAGTTCGATGCTGGAGTAGTCTCCATGGTGTCATGTCGTTGGAGAAGAGTGGAGTGAGCTGTGTTCACAGCGAGAGAGGGTCTCCTATGCTGTGTCCAAGCCCCGTCTCCGGGCCAGAGTTCTCCACCAGGGCTGCCCATTTGTTGCGGGGGTGGGAGGAGTCAGCAGAGGATGGGAGTTTTCTTGTTTCAGAATCTTGGCTCCCCCAAAGTATCCATTCACTGCTCGTCCTGCGCTTTTCTGCCATCTCCCAGGAAGCTGGAAGGGGCCAGGATGGACCAAGAGCTTGAAAGCCTCTATAGCCTCCGTCCCTTACTGCAGGGCGAAGGCGGGCAGGTGAGCTCGTAGACTTGTCCCTTCCAAACCACGGCCGGTATCTGCTTATCCTTGTTCCTGTCCAGCTCCTGTGGTCTAGAACCCACCGAAAGTTCCTCATCTTCTCCGGCTCACAGGGCTGGGTTAAACTCATTTCTCTCTTACAACCTGTTTCCTTTTTTTCTTCTTAAACCTCTCTCCTTCTTCTTAAATCCCAGAGGGCTTCTCAGGTGGGGACCCAGGGAGGTGTCTCTTGACTTTGTCCCCTCTTCTTTTTGCTTTGCTCCAAAGCTAGGACGGGGCACTCAGCCCTCTGTCTCTCCAGCTGTCTGCCCTTCTCTCCCTCTACTCTGGCCTGAACAATCACTTTTATTGTTTCCCCGTATTTACACTTTTCACCTCCATCTCCCTCTTGGCCATCTCTCATTTCAGTCTCTCTCTGGCTCTGCCAGCATGAAGGCTGAGGGAGGCTTTCCAAATGCAGGCTCTGTCCAGATGAAATGACAACGCTGGGCAGGACCAGGGGGCTGAGCTTGGACTGACTGGGTTCTCTGGGTGTAGGGTCCAGAGACAGTAACTTCCCAAGGGTCTAAAGGGGAACTTGGTGGGCGCACTGGTGGGTGTGCTCACTGACCTGGCTTGGTGGCACATGAACACACGTGCACATGGGAAATCATGGAAAAAAAAAAAAAAAATCCAACACAGTGTCCCACAGAGGGCTGAGTCTGCTGCTGCTCATGGGAGGCAGGCAAAACTGGTTTTATGGATTGTATTAGAAGAACATGGGTTTTCTTGGTTTCCCCAGAATAAGGACGCTCTTCAGCCCCCAGAGGAACTACTTGGAAAGGTTAATGCAAACCTTTGACAGAAAGGAAGGAAGAAAGGGGTAAAAAAAAAAGAGAGAAAGAAAGTAGACTTATATGCCTATATATGACTATATGGAGCCTTGTAGATAAATACAAGCCCACTTTTGTTTCAGCCTATCCTCCCCCAAGAAGGCTGTGCTAGCTGTGAATTGGATGCAATGAAGGGCTGAAACCACAGGCTTCATTCGGCACTGAGTTTTAGCCACCCTGGAAGCACATGTCTTCCCACTATCGGAGTGTGGATCGATTTCTCAGAGTCTGCATGTGGAGTGAGATATGCACATATACTTCATATTCATGGATCTGCTTTAGGAACACCTACCATCTAGTATCACTCAGTTATGAATCGGCCTTGTGTTGAGAAGGATGGAATGCATTTTTGTCTTTGTAAATTGGAGGGAGAGAGAACACAGTGCCGAGGTGGGAGGAGAGGAAGGATAGGGTTTGAGCCGTGTGAGCTGCTGGCTGCAGGAGGAGATTGATCCAGGAGAGGCCCTGGCATCTGTTTGCTTCTCTCTCCCCCTGCGACCCATCCACGCTGGGCAAATTCCAAGTGTGGCATCAAAGGCCACAGCTAGGGCCACACCTGCTCCTGCCCAGATGGCTTTCCTGCTCAGGCCAGGGCTGGACGCAAAGATGGATGCTTCTGGCCCAAGCTCTGTGTCTCCTCGTGACTCTCATCCTCCCCTCCCTTACACACGTCTGCTTTCCTCCCTCCTCATTCTCTTGTTCTTCCTCTCTTGCCCTCCTTGTTCATTCAACTTGCCTAAAAAAGAAAACCTTTTTTTAAAAGGAGGGGGTCTCCTTAGCTTTTCACATCTCTCTTGTTACCGTTTTCAAAGTTGCGACCTTGCCAGAGATTCCGAGGTCCTCAGTTTCCTCAAATAGATAGATATATGTATTTTTTTTTTTTCCCTTACATGAGATGAAATGAGTGGCGTCCTGGGGTGGAGGGAGGCGCTGGCTGGAGTCGGGGCCGGGGGTGGGATGGGGTGAGGGAAAGACAGGGAGGGGACACGTCACTCAACATTGCTGCTGTCGAAGGTGTGGCACTGAAAGTCTCCGTCCACGTACTCCATGCCCGGCAGCTTCATCCCGTACTTGTCCACGCACCAGCAGATGCCACGCTTGCGGCCACGGGAAGGTTTGCACTGGGGTGGGGAGACGGGCCATGAGCATGGCTGTATCCTGAGGCTCTGCTCCTCCCTGACCCTTTGCCTTCCCTGCCCCCTTCTCATCCCCAAAGAGTTGAGGGCACTGTATCACTGACTCAGGTGGACATGAACTTGAGCAGACTCTGGGAGATGGTGAAGGACAGGGAACCTGGCATGCTGCAGCCCATGGGGTCACAAAGCATCGGACACGACTTAGCAACTGACTTGGCAACAACCCTTGGGGTTCTGGAGTCCACATTGCATGGGACAACCCAGGGAAAGGTGCTCATTTAGGCAGCCTGTCCTTGGCTAGCTCTTGCAACTTTGTCTTATGTCACCCAAAACAAGTTGGTTTTTACCTCCAACTTGGTATTCTCCAGAGAGCGACATAACTTGATCATGATCATGATGGTGACAGTGATGATAAATTAAATTATTAGATAATGTGGTGGTGGTTGAGTCACTAAGTCCTGTCCAACTCTTGCTCCTCTATCCATTGGATTCTCCAGGCTAGAATACTGGAGTGGGTTGCCATTTCCTTCTCCAAGGAATCTTCCCAACCTAGGAATCGAACCCAGGTCTCCTGCATTGCAGGCAGATTCTTTACTGACTGAGTTATGAGGGGGACCCATTAAATGACAGTAATAATAATAAAAAGCATCACTTGTATAGCTGTACCATATACAAGACACCACTTAACACTTAACTATACTGTAGATACTGTTCTAAGTGCTTTAGAAAGATGGCTTCATTATTCCTAATAATCATGTGAGAACAATAGATACAGTTATTCTCCATTTTACACAATAAACTAGAGCCAAAGGGACTGGGGTAAGAAGATACAGCTAGTAAGCAGGACACCAAGGATTCACCCAAAGCTGTCTGGCTCTTGAGCTCCAACTTAGATGTTGCTGTTTAGTCACTAAGTCATGTCCGACTCTTTGTGACCCCATGGACTGTCCCCATAAGGCTATGCTGTTCGTGGGATTTCCCAAGCAAGGATACTGTAGTGGGTTGCTGGCCTCTCCTCCAGGGGATCTTCCTGACCCGGGGATCCAACCCACGTCTCTTGGGTCTCCTGTATTGGCAGGTGGGTTCTTTGCCACTAGCACGACCTGGGAAGCCCCATGTGTTTGCGTGTCTCAGAAAATAACACAGACAGCATGGGCTGTGACACAGGGGTAGCAAGTTTCCTTTTAGATGAACTCGTGTACCTCTAAGTAAATAAGTGAAGTCGCTCAGTCGTGTCCGACTCTTTGCGACTCCATGAACTGTAGCCTATCGGGCTCCTCCGTCCATGAGATTTTCCAGGCAAGAGTGCTGGAGTGGATTGCCATTTCCTTCTCCAGGGGATCTTCCCCACCCAGGAATTGAACCTGGGTCTCCTGCATTGCAGGCAGACGCTTTACTGTCTGAGCCACCAGGGAAGCCCCTGGTGAGTTACTAAAACTTAGGCAGATTACAGTGTAGGCGGGAACGGGGTCAGTCATAACTGTGGTGGGAGAAAGGATCCTGGTGTTTGGGGACACAGAAATCCAGGCATTTAGAGGCGGAGACTTGGTGGTGGCAGTGGTAAAGGGCACACCTGCCAATGCAGGAGACATGAGACTCAGGTTCCATCGTGGAGGAGGGCATGACAACCCACTCCGGCATCCCTGCCTGGAGAATCCCGTGGACTGAGGACCCTGGCGGGCATGGGGTCTGCAGGGTTGCGCAGAGTGGGACACAACTGAAGTAACTTAGCATGCATGCCCTCAACATGGGACATGGGACGGGCATGCCAGCTTTCTTTTTTTCCCCCAGGTTTTACTGGAGTCGAGTTGATCTACAGAGCGGTGTTAGTTTCAGGTGTCCAGTCTCTTCAGTAAGTGGAGCTGGGGGCACTGGATGGGCCTGCTTTCTCTGGTAGAGAAGGAGCTTCACGTACCTGCTTTCTCTTGTAGAACCCTTTGCGGTCACAGTTGGGCAGGTACACGGCGCGGGGCACCATGCGTGGGCTGGCTTTGAGCTCCTGCAGGGACGCCTCCATGTGCCTGCGGCAGGGCCCCTGTGTGTGGATCGGAGGCGTGAGAGGCGTGGCCAGACCCCCGGGAGTCACCTAGACGTGCAGAATGCAGTGGCCGAGGCGTGTGGGTCAAGGGTCTGCATGGAAAGTCACCACCTTTTGTCGAGATTAGGTGCTACCCACGGTCTTCCTCTGCCTCCCCTGCCATGACCCCCAGTGTATAAAGTGCTCCCACACATGCTCATTTAGATAGCTGGGGGCCAGGTTAAAAGCTGCAGGTGGCAGAGACTGAGAGTGCGGATATAGAGGGAGATGGAGAGAGGGTCCTTGAGCCTCACCTGCTCAGATTCCTGTCTCATCTCAGGCGCCGAGATGACCCGGGGGTGGGCGGTGTTCTCAGCTCCCCCCACGAACTTGGACTGGGTCAGCTTCTTTCTGCGATCCTTCTTCACAGCCTCGGCCTTCAGCTCGGAGATGCGGGTGTGCTTGGGCCGGAAGATCTTGGGCGAGTAGGTCTCCTCTGCCATCTCGGAGGTGGTGGGCTCCTCCTGCTCACGGGAGTCTCTCTCTGCAGGGAGAAGCGGGTGGAGGATTAGCGTCTGCCAGCTGAGAGCCAACCGTGCGGAGCCCAGAGCTTCAAGCTTTGGAGCGAGGAGACAGGCTCTCTGCACCCCCACGGGGCTGCCCAAACTGGGAAAAGGGGAATGAAAATCGGGACATGAGCCAATACGCCTGTGAGTGGCGGAAAGTCCAGTAGAGCAAAGCAAGGGTGATTTGTGGAGTAGGAGAGTGCTGGGAAAGTCAAGCTGATACAAGGAGGGAAGTGACACAGGAGGAAGAGGGCAGTCTGGGGGCAGGGAAGGGACCTGTTTGCTGGCAAGTGGAAATGGCAGCTAGTCAGTCCTGTCCTGTCTTCATGACCCCAGGGATTGTAACCTGCCAGGTTCCTCTGTTCATGGAATCCTCCAGACAAGAATACTGGAGTGTGTTAGCCATTCCCTTGTCCAGGGGATCTTTCCAACCTAGGGACTGAACCCAAGTGTCTTGCATTGTGGGCAGATTCTTTACCACCTGAGCCACCAGGGAAGGCCCTGTCTGGTGGTGGTGGTGGGGGGAGCTGGCTAAATAGATGGGGAAGTGGCTGGAGGTGGGGCTGAGGTGTAAGAAGACCATCTGGAGGTTGAGGCTGTCAGAGGAAAAGGGATTGCCAGGGCATGGACAAGAGGCCAAGTCCATCCTCCAGTGAGATCCTCCTGCTTTTGGAACTGCTGGAGTTGAGATACATCCGCATTTGGGGAACCTAGGGCAGGAGGGTCCTGGGGTGTCTGGGCTAGCAGGGTGGAGGAGGAAATCATAGGAAGAACAGGAGGAAGGGACCCCAGAGGGCCAGAAATGTGGGATCCAGAGGGGATCAGTGCAGGCGGGTGGGGGTAGGGGGCAGGGGGCATGGGGTCTGAGGCNTGGGGTGTCTGGGCTAGCAGGGTGGAGGAGGAAATCATAGGAAGAACAGGAGGAAGGGACCCCAGAGGGCCAGAAATGTGGGATCCAGAGGGGATCAGTGCAGGCGGGTGGGGGTAGGGGGCAGGGGGCATGGGGTCTGAGGCCTTGCTCCCTGCTCAGAGCTGGCCCTGTGCTCTGTGACCTGAGACATAACAGCTCCCGGCCAAGAGCGGCAGACAGCTGGCTGAGGCTGGAGTGGTTATATATAGCAGTGACTTGGTGACAGTCTATACTTAGCTGACTTATGACCTTTAAAGAACTAGGACTTTGTTCATTTATTTGTCGGTCTTTTAATTCCACCCCCCACCCCCCAGCCTTTGGCCTTTTCTTGGTCCACAGATTTCCATGAAATTCTCCTCTCACAGGCACCCTCCCCGGGTCCCTCCTCTCAGCTCCCTGACCCCACCAGAATAAGACTGCTCTTCCCAGGTGGGCAGGGCATGGCCAGGATGCCCAGGGCCAGAGCAGCGGCAGGGAGCCCTGTCTTCCCTGCTTTCTTTTCAATTCTGGAAAAAGAAAATAGGGCTTTGGGGTGGCCCCGGAAAGTGAAATTGTTAGTTACTCTTTGTGACCCCATGGACTGTAGCCCACCAGGCGCCTCTGTCCATGGGATTCTCCAGGCAAGGATACTGGAGTGGGTAGCCACTCCCTTCTCCAGGGGATCTTCCTGACTCAGGAACCCCAGTCTCCAGCACTGTAGGCAGGTTCTTTACCATTTGAGCCACCAGGGATGAAGGGAAATCCTCCTCTCACTGGGCTCCCCGGAAGGCGAGCAGAGGTGTGGAGAGGGAGCAGTTTGGTGAGAGGAGTTGCATATCCCCAGGGCAGGAGTTCTCAGCCCAGGGGAAGTTCCAGGTGTGTGTTGAGGGAGGCATTTGGAGACCTGGCCTCACCTGGTCAGGATGGCAGGTGGCAGAAAGCACCCGAGCACCTGTTTGTCTCTAGGCTCAGGGTTTGTCAGATTTAATTGAATGGATGTCCAGCATTTAAGCCCCTTTAGGGAAGCTCCCCGCCCTAAAGAAGCCTCCAGAGGTGTGCAGTGTTCTGGGTGGCTAGCTGATCTGGGTATTTATCCACAGGAGAAGGGAAGTAGTTTCTGGAGAAGAAGGTGGAAGGAGACACACAGCAAAAGAGTGGGCAGGCTCTCCCTGAAGAGAGCCCAGCACTAGGATTTCTGTCCCCTTCCGGCCTTTCACTCCCTTCTCCCACCATGTCCTGCCCTGGGCTCTGCCTCTACTTTATCAAAACCCGCTGGGATGATGAACCAACACAGCGATGCACTGGGCCCGTAGAATGGAGCTCTCTGGGGATTAGCTGACAGAGTGAGGTTGTGGCGTAAACCAGCTTTTCTTGGTTGTGGGATGAGCTGCGATGGGAGTAGGAGGCAGGGTGGAACAAGCTGATCTGGGGGACTTGGTACAAAGTGAAAGATTAGGGCTCTGTTATCTAGTAACTCAGGCCCAAACCTGAGGCTCCGATCTGGAAGAAGTAGGTGAGGAGAGGAAAAGCCGACCATGGGCTGGTCCCATCTTACTGAGTGACCTGACACGTCACTCAGCCTCCCTGGACNGGTACAAAGTGAAAGATTAGGGCTCTGTTATCTAGTAACTCAGGCCCAAACCTGAGGCTCCGATCTGGAAGAAGTAGGTGAGGAGAGGAAAAGCCGACCATGGGCTGGTCCCATCTTACTGAGTGACCTGACACGTCACTCAGCCTCCCTGGACATCACCAAGCATCCTGACTGTCACCTGAGTGGTGCGGTAGGGGAGACGGCAAGAGGTGGTTGCCATTGAAAGGTTGGGCGCATTGTGGGGGTGCACGGCCACCCCCTTTCCCAGCTAAGATTGTAACCAGCTGAAGGGAGGGGAAGTGGGGCCAGACAGCCGGATGCTGACCAGTGCGTGGCAGAAGCCTGGGGCCGCAAGAACATGCTTCCATCCCAGTGGCGCTCTTTCTAGCTCTTGGAGCCACCTGGGGGGAGGGTGCCACTCATCGTCCTCGGCCACCTGCTGTCTCCCTTTGGTCAGAGGGTGTCGCCCTCCAGATGCTGTTGCACCTCCGCTGATGGAGCTTCTGGCTCTGGCTTTGGTGGCCGTGCGAGGGCACCGGCTAATGCCCCCCGCCCCCCACCCCACCATCGGCAGCTCTTCTCAAGACCCTTCATATTTTAGGAGCTTCAAGAAGTGCTGTGGGCTGCCCTGAACCTGGAGTCACCTTTCCCGGGAGGAGGATGGGCTGTTCACAACGGTTCAAGAAGCTTTAGGGCAATTTACTTAGCCCTGTCTCAGTCTTTCCTGCGAAGGCGTTAGCCTTGAGACTAAGCAAGGACAGTACTGGGGAGCAAAACGTCGATTCCTGTACCTTCTCTGTGTTAGTCGCTCAGTCGTGTCTGACTCTTTTCGACCCCGTGGACTGTGGCTCACCAGGCTCTTCTGTCCATGGGGATTCTCCAGGCAAGAATACCGGAGTGGGTTGCCAGTCTCCAAGGAACTCCAGATACTTTTGCAAACCCTCTGTCCTTCCCCTGGCTTCACCAAGGCAGGGTTCCCTCCCCAGTTTGCATCTCTTTGGCTGCTTCTGAAGGGCAGGCTTCAAGTTTTGATGTGCCTCCCAGGTTTTGATGCCACTTAACCCCACAGGACCTATTACTTAGGCAGCGGGAGAGTCAAGTATCAGATACTAATCAGGGTCTTGTGGTCACCTGTAGGTTCCAGAGAGACAGCGGAAAGTTGGATCGGAGCCAGGGCAGGAGCCTGGAATATTAAAGGGCTGGAAAGTAAGACTGGAGCTGGGATGCGAGAGCCAGCTAGTCCTACTCAGCTGCCTTGTGGCCGAGTCATAAATAGGCTTGCAATTTTGGAAGGGTTTAGATTTTAGATCACTCAAGAAGGAGACTGGCAGCTCCCGAGCTGTTTCATCAAATGAAAATGGGTCAGGGTCACAAAAGGATTTAGGACTTCCTGGTGAAGTTGCGCTGCACGTGAATAGCAGTCTCTCAGGTACTTAATGCAGTAGGTTCTGGAACTGTCGACTGGCAGGTCAGTACCCGCATATGGCCAGTAGGTGGCGGAGGAGACTGAGGGCTGCAGGCTTCCTTGTAGGAACTGTAAGCAGTTTTAAAATCTGGAACTTTTTGTGGTTTCCTTCTCTTGCTTCTCTGACCACCACCCCAGCCTTCCCCTCTCAGCATGCATTTAGAGTCAGGAAGATGGACGTGCATAGACTGGGGAGGACCTACGTGAGGCGAGGGATGGCGGGGAGGGGACAAGGCCATCAGTGTGCAAACCCCGGCTGTTTCTTTAGTCAACGATGCAAGCGTAATGATGAGGGAAAGAAGGGAAGTAGATCTAGGACCTCCCTTCCTATCTCTCCCTGTCCTTTTGAAAGGATTCTGCAGCGAGCATTCACTGTCGTCCCTTTCTCTGGGAAGCTGTGGAGGCAGGACCCTTTAATTCAGTGTCTTAAGAAGGCAAGGGGTCTCACAGGGTCCTGATAGTCGTCTTTAGGCTGAGTTCTGATTCTCTGCTCTGTTCTGCCCCTAGTCTTTGCCAGCTGGCTCTCTGATGGTCCCAGCCCTGCTGTGTTAGCGCAGCCAACTCAGTTTCTGCTTCATTCGTAAGATGCTGCCCATTCATACTGACACAACAACATCCACTGAGGCACCACCCTTGGCAACCCGAAAAGCTGCTTGAGGACTGTGTCATCCCCGTGTCCCAGTGAACTTTTTTTTTTTTTGTTGCTGTGCAGCTTGTGGAATCTTGGTTCCCCAACCAGGGATTGAACCCAGGCCCTGGCAGTAAAAACGCTGAGTCCTAACCACTGGACCACCAGAGAATTTCCCCAGTGAATGTTGAGGGTGTCTGGGTGCAGGCCCAGCTGCTGCAGACTCAGACGCATCCCCAGTTGGCGGGGGGGTCACTACTCCTCACAGCACAAGTGCCAATGCTTCTTCCCTCCCCAAGCCCACCACGGACACCTGCTGCTATGATTGAAACTACGATCGAACTTTCTACCCTGGGGCGCTTAGTCCTGCCCTGGCACCATTAACAGCCTGGGCCCAGTCTGGTGGTTGTTTCCCATGCTATCTTGACTTAATAGTCAAAACTAGAGAAGAAAGGATGGATCAGATATTGCGACTTTGCTTACAGAAATTGAAGAAGCTGCGGTGTACTTGGAACTCGCAGGAAGGATGTAGGGCTTTGCCAGGCCACCTGGACCTGGGAGAGGAAGAGTCTCTTTTTCTTGCCAGAAGGCAAGAGGGATTCGCCCAGAATTTCTCTGCCAGGAATGGAAAGGGGAGCTGGGTTTCCACCAGCTCTCATTCTAGCTCCCCCTGTGGAATTCAGACAGTCAATGCCTTAAGGGCAGAACTTTGTCATTTATCTTAGCCTCTCCAGCACATAGTCTCCAGTAAAGAATCTTGAAATGGAGAAATGCGTGAATCGGCTCATGGGACAAAGTGCAGGTCTAGCGGCATTTCTGCAAGGCTAGCTGCGGCATGTTGGAGCTAAGTGGATGCCCTGGGGGGTCATGTCACCCACAGACCTACCTTTGAAAACAAGAATTTACTACAGAGGGAACAAGGGGCAGAGAGGTGGGCCTCAGGAGCGGGAAGAAGTAGGGTCCCCTACTGGGCTTCTTTGATCTAAGACTGTGCTACTGAGTACAATAACCAGCAGCCACATGTGTCTATTGAAAAGAATAAATATTAAATCAGATTACAAATTCAGCTTCTCCGTTGTTTGAGGCACATTTCAATTGCTCGATAGCCACATGTGGCTGGTGGCTCCCGTGCTGGATAGGAGTGATTGAGAACACTTCCTTCACTGCAGAAAATTCCACTGGGCAGCTCATCGGAGGGCTCTGATCTGTGCCTGAGGATGGCTGGATGTTCCGTGCTTCCTCCCCACTTTGCCCTGTTTCCTAGCCAACCTGCAGCCTCCTGCTCTTTGCTACAACATGAGGCTTCTGGGAAAATGATGGATCAACTGTTCACTGTTGAAAAAAGTGTGAGACATGTCTTAGCCTCCTGAAGTCTGACCGTTTCCCAGCTGCAGATGCTAAGAGACTGAATTACATTGTGTGTCTCTGCATTAAAAAAAAGGGACAGGGACTGTAGGGAGGGCTGTGAAGCCTCCTAGGGAGCTGCACCATCCCCAGCCCTGCCCATGACATCCCTGACCAGGGCCTGCCTTGCCCCAGTCTTTCCTGGAAAATTGTTTTCTTTTCCTTTGTGGTCAGTAACAGACATGCATATTCTGGGCTCTTTCTTCACCTGAATTATGGGCTGAAAAGGGAAGGAGCACGAACTTTGCAAGAGGAAAAGAAATCCACACAACTGTCATTCAAAGGAACCAGTTGCAGGTAGGGAGGAGCTGCAAATAGACATGTGGAGGGAGTCTTGCTGATTTGGGGTACATGGCAAAGGTGGGGAGCAGATTCAGGGAGTCAGTGACTGGACCTTAAGAGCAATAGGCTTATCCAACTCTTGGCTCCTTTACAGCCCCCTCTCCATTTCAGGCCAGGAAAACCAACATCTCTATCCCGAGTAGGGAAATAAAGACACCTACAGCAAAGCAGATAAACAGAATCAGGAGTTGGACTACCAGCCCTTGACTGTCAGTCTCCCCTCTTGAGTGGGAGATGGGGCTGCTAACAGTGCTTCACTCAATCCTGGTGCAGGTGTATTTTGCCCTCTCTTAGTTGCTTCCTCCCCTCTCCTTGCCTTAGTCTTCTCATCTGACTTATGGGGAGGATGACAACAGCCCTCTCTTCATAGCGTTATGAGGATTCCATGAGTTGTTACGTGCTAGTGAACTCTCAGTACAGGTCTCTGCCACTGTAAGGACTCTGTTGCCTCCCACCTCCCCTGTTTCCATCATCAGCTAAAAATCTGGTTGCTGCGATACATGGCTGACAGGTGTCTGCTTGTAGATCACGAGGTCTCAGGCGCCTTGGACTGCAGAAAGGTCTGCTGGGAAGCAATGGCTCTACCCTCGTCCCCGGGGAGTCTAGGTTGCCAGCCCCAAGTGAGAGGAACTTTACCCAAGTGCTTCTGAGAAGCAGTTTCCACTTAGAGAACACTGCCTGGAAGGTCGTCCCTTGTGTAACCGCATTCCTTCATGCTGCATTAAGGCGCTAGGTCTCCTTCCCTAAAGATGGAGAGAGAAAGGCGACCTACTGCCTTTCACAGTGTAGAAGCTGCAAGTGTCAGGTTGGTGACCCTTTTCTAGAATGAAAGAATGGGGTCCCACTCACACATCCTCTAGGTAAAAGAAAGGATCCTCTTCACTTTTTCTCCCTGAGGATGAACTAGGATGCAGGGCCGTGACTCTGGTATACATTTCTTGATCCCTGGGCAGCAGCTGGTGATAAATTTACACATGAGAAATACATACTTATGCACAACACCCAGCATGAGTATCTCCAAGTCTATAGGTCTCTAGACTTGAGGGAGGTGGAGCATGCTCAGTAAAAGTGTCTGTGTCTGTTCCCTGTACGCACGCACCCGCCCCGGGAAGCCTGGCATGCTGCAGTCCATGGGGTCGCAAAGAGTCAGAGACGACTTAGCCACTGAGCAACAATGCACACCCCAAACCAGAAGGTAATGGAGCAGTGAGTTGGGGACAAGCTTTCCAAAGGGGTAAGGGGAGATAATGAGAGGGAGGAAGTGAGGGGCCGTTTCTCCGACCTGGCCACACTCCCACTGGTGACTCATCACGGCCCATTCAGAACCGCACAATTAAGCCAAATTCCCTGGAAAGCCCTGCATGACCAGAAGGGGGCGGCAGGGAGCAGATTGTTTGGACTCTAGTCGACGACCCCATCGCCCCGCCCCGCTCCCAGGCCAGGTCCTCCTAAGAGAGACTTGCTAGGGGTCAAACAAGAGAGCATGTCCTTTTCGGCAATTAAAGCTCAGACTCTTTTCCTTTTTGACTGTTTTGGAGCAGGAGCAGAGAGTGGAGACAGGTTCCCTTCATAGGTGTGGGAGGGGCTTGCCGGTGGCCTCTGCCCTGTCTGGTTAGGTGCCCACGAGCCAATGTGGTTTTTGACACTAGGGCTTCCCCGGTAGCTCAGACAGTAAAGAATCTGCCTGCAGTGTGGGAGACCCATGTTTGATCCCTGGGTTGGGGAGACCCCCTGGAGAAGGGAATGGCTACCCACTGCAGCATTCTTGCCTGCAGGATTCCATGGACAGAGGAGCCTGGCAGGCTACAGTCCATGGGATCAAAAAGAGTGAGACACAACTGAGTGACTGACACTTCACTTACTTCACTTATGTGGCCAGTGGGACTGAATTTTAAGATTTATTTTATTTAAATTAATTTAAATTAGACAGCCTTTGGTTATTGGAAAAGTTGTGAATATGTTTGGGACAACTCAGATATATGAATCTACTTCTTCAACTGTAAGTCTTATGAAACCTAAAGATACACGTCAACTCTTCCCAATGAAGATTCAGTGTTTGAACTGTGATGTGCTGTAAATGTAAGATACACCTCAGATTTCAAAGACTTAATATGAAAGACAGAATGTAAAATAACTCATTCAGTTCAGTTCAGTTGAGTCGCTCATTTGTGTCTGACTCTTTGTGACCCCATGGACCACAGCATGCCAGGCCTCCCTGTCCATCACCAACTCCCGGAGTTTACTCNCCTCAGATTTCAAAGACTTAATATGAAAGACAGAATGTAAAATAACTCATTCAGTTCAGTTCAGTTGAGTCGCTCATTTGTGTCTGACTCTTTGTGACCCCATGGACCACAGCATGCCAGGCCTCCCTGTCCATCACCAACTCCCGGAGTTTACTCAGACTCATGTCTGTTGAGTCGGTGATGCCACCCAACTATCTCATCCTGTTGTCCCCTTCTCCTCCTGCCTTCAATCTTTCCCAGCATCAGGGTTTTTTTCAAATGAGTCAGTTCTTCATGTCAGGTGGTTCATTAGAATGACTTATTAAATAGCTTATTAAAATAGCTCATTAGATTGGCTTATTTTGAATCTATATGAATATTATTGTGGATATATTGAAAAGATATACAATTAAATTTCATTTTACCTATTTCTTTTTACCTGTTTTAAAAATGTGGCTGTTAGAAAGCTTGAAATGACATTTGTATGTGGCTTATATTGTACTTTAGTTGGACAGTGCTGCTCTGAAGGATCTGGAATGAGAGGCATCTTTCCTGAGGGATAGGGAGACGGGAGCATGCTCAGTACAGCTTTACTGGTACAATCTACACAGTTCAGGATGACGAGGACCCACACAGAACATCACTGCAAGTCAGAATAGGTCACATGGGGCTGGATTCTGAGTGCCAATTCAATTTGGATCTTGCTTCAGGATTTGGCAAGAGAAGGGCTGGTCTCTGATGGTTTAGGATGGGGATCAAAAATGAGATAACCTAGGCGCTTCCCTGGTGCCTCAGTGGTAAAGAGTCTGCCTGCCAATGCAGGAGACACAGGTTCGATCCCTGGTCCTGGAAGATCCCACCAAGAAGGTGGGGGGGGGAGATTACCTATTTATTTTAAGGGGCTTCAGGTGGGTCAGTGGTAAAAAAATCTGCCTGCTGATGCAGCAGATTCAGGTTCGATCCCTGGGTCGGGAAGATCCCCTCGAGAAGGAAATGTGAAACCACTCCAGTATTCTTGCCTGGGAAATCTCATGGACTGTAGCCCACCAGGCTACTCTGTCCACTGGGTCACAGAGTCCAACATGACTGAGCATGCACATTTATTTTAGAACCCCCTCCAGGACTTCCTTGGTGGTCTAACCCATTGGGAAGAGAGTTTTATCTTATCAGCCTCCTTCTTGGGAATCCCCCAAGGGAGCAGCTGCCACAGCCTCCAAGGTTTGTGAGGATGGTGCTCAACAACTCCTCAGGTCAACTGGAGGCTTTCAGCTATAATCTGGAGGCCTTCCTTGCCTCTCCTTCGAAAAGAGCTCTGACTGTGTTTAAAAACCTGGCGATCCTCTCTCTCTCTCTTTCTTATCAACTTTTGTGGCATGTGGTTTTCACTCTCTGTTTCCGATGTGAAAGTCCCCCAATCACTCCCTCACCCCACTTCACCCCACCCCAGCTCGGATCTCAGCATCCTGCTGCCCCGCTCTGTGGAAGCTCGTGCTGGAGGAGGCTCGTTACCACGGGAAGCTGGCCACTTCTATGCCGAGGGCTCCTTAGAGATTGTGGATTGCTGCTCAGCCAAGGGGCAGGGAGGGCCTGCCTACCTGCCTACATCAGGACAGCTGCCTATCATTCAGAAAATGAGGTTTGGCACCTGGGGCCTGAAGTCTGGGCTGAACACACCCCTTTACACCCTCCTTGTCCCGCAGTCCCCATCCAGCACCAAATCACTCGCCTAAGCCAGCCTTGCCTGCAAGACCGTGCAGAAAAAGGGTTGGAACAGAACAAAACTGAAAATAAAGGGGTACTGCTTTCTCCACTTTGGGGCCATTTTGCTTCTCCTCAAACGGAGCACTCCCAGTTCTGAGCTCTTATTTCATCTTCACAACATGCCCCCTCTGCCCCTCCTGCTATGAGATGACAGCACTGGGTAATATTTGCCAAAGGCCTCATTGCAGGTTAGACCAGGCCCAGGCCAAAGCCCCAGGGACTTAAGGTAGAAAGCCAGGGAAAGCAGAACTAGGACTAGGAGGACTAGGCTCAACAGGATTCTAAGACTGAGTTCTAGCCCTGGCTCTGCCTCTAACCCTGCACCTAATTCTAGGCTTGTGACTTGTACTTTGGGCTTCAGCGTCCTTATCTGTACAATGAGGGCCCGACTGCCAAGATGCTGCGATCATGGCAGGTCCCTTCCAGCTGTAGCATTCTTTGGCCAATACCCAGACAATTCCTGGAGAGACACTCAAACCTAGCTAAGCTGAGTGGCCAGGCAGGAAGGGCTACTTCACCTCTCATACAGATTCCCAGTCACTTCTTTGGATTTATATTAAAGAAGAAGGAAAAGACATCATAACAGAAATCATGGAAAGAACTGGAGATGGAAACAAGAATGGGGAATTCTGTGGGTAGAAGGAGACGGGAGTGGAAGCTTAGAACTGTTTTTGTTTATTTGCTTATTTATTTTTGCAGATATGTAATAAATCTTACTGTTTTGGAAAACATATTGCCAGGTTACAATTGAAGGATGGTCTCTGGGGATGGTAACTTCTGGACCTACCATAGTGAAAATGC
This sequence comes from Oreotragus oreotragus, assembly GCA_006410675.1. NCBI lineage: Eukaryota > Metazoa > Chordata > Mammalia > Artiodactyla > Bovidae > Oreotragus > Oreotragus oreotragus. The sequence goes on from SJYX01016238.1 coordinate 24,222, forward strand.
AAAACAGACTTGCAAACAAAACCCCACCAGATAGCATCCACGTCATGGCAGCCATTCTCTGCTTTTCACTTCCGCTTCCGATGGGACCTCATAGGTACCTGATCTGTTTACAATGTTCTTCTGGTTTCTGGAGGCAGTAGGCCTGGAGTGTGGTGGTCCCTTCTCCAAAATTTTATTTTCCATACATTAAATAGCCCAGAGTTTTAAATACATCGCTCAAGTACAAAGTAAAAGCTTTAGACAAAAATCACCTTCCTTTCCTGCTAGCTCCTCCCTCCTCCCCCGCCTTAAAGGGACCGAGGTTCCTGTGGGGATTCCTGCTCCCATGCTCTTTGTTGTAACCTTCTGGTGACCCCTGGCTCCTAGGTCAGCCCGATCCTCCCTCTGCAGCTGCAAGCCCACCTGCCTGCTCAAATCCGACCCTGAGCCCCAGGACTAGCACAGCTGCTCTGAGTGAAAAGCCAAGCCCCCTGGGGATGTCTTGGAGTTGGAGGATGGAGAAGGGGGTGGGATAGAGAAGGGGGTGGGATAGAGAAGG